>JASTWP010000708.1:0-116980 GCA_030770255.1 Temnothorax ravouxi | reverse complement strand
AACCTCTTTTGTCCTGGATAGGATGTAGGTTTTATTGGACCCATGATGTCCGTATGTATTACCTGTAGTGATCTTTGTGCTCTATTTCTGTTTTCTTTAAACGGCAGTTTTGCCATCTTTGCCATTATACAGACTTCACACTCTAATATGGAGTTATCAAACTTAACTGTCTCTAATCTCTTTTCTACTTTTTGTAGCTGTCTTAGATAATTTAACGACGCATGACCTAATCTAACATGCCATAACATCGCCTCATTTATTTTCTCTAATTTCTTTACTTCTTCAATTACTGAGCTTTCATACATTTCTTCTATATTCTCTATTTTCTGTATATCCTCTAAACTTAATGACTTGCTCGAGTTCAGCATTATTGTATTCTATATTTTCGTTTTCGTTCACATTTGTGAGTTCTCCTTCATTCTCCCTCCCAATCGCAGAGCCAACATTATCCCTCTCATCTAACTCTCCCTCCGAAATTGATAATTTATTGGTCTGAATGTTTGCTTGCGATTGTTCAGGAAGTTCACAATGTGGAACAATTTCTGCTCTACATCTATACACAGCACATTCTACATTATCATTATCTTCTATATCGTTATTTTTGACTTCAAATTGTATAATCCAATTTGGTTTTTCATAAATTCCTTCAAAAACTATTTTATTTGTCAGTTTATCATAGACCTTAAACAATTTATCATCTAAATAAATACTGAAACCCCGCATCAGCCAGCTTTCTTAGAGATAGTAAATTTCAGATACTTCCTTCGTTGCAATTACATTTGTTAATTTAATGACTTTCTTTTCTTTCTCATTTGTTAACAACAAAAGATCTCCTTTACCATCTATTGAAATGTCTGCAAGCTCATTCTTATTCGCACATTTAATAACTCTATTATTACATTTTTCAAAATTTGACAGAATTATATTCTTATTCACAATGTGATCTGTTGCACCCGAATCTACAATGAAATTGACTAATTCTTTCGAACCATCTCTATCTTCTATTAATTTAGTTATGCATAGTTTACCTTCTTTTGGTTTTGCCTCAATTGCAGTTTTTGTTGGTACATGTTTCTTGGCTGGTTGTATTTGGTTATTTTCCTTTTGTTGTCTACTCTTTTTGTGCCTTTTTGCGCAAATCTACCCTTTTTATTTATATTTTTATTAACGGTTTTATTTGCATACCTCTTTCCTCTAAATTTGTTCGCCTGGGCCCCGGCATTAGGACAGCTATCACCCTTGTGTCCTCTAATCTCCTGGCAGTAATAACAGAACCAGGTCTCTGATCCTGCTAATGGGCAGTCCTTCGCCATGTGACCCAATTTGTTGCATCTGTAGCACTTTACTTCTTTGTGCTCTTCTGCGGTTGCCCTCTGCACTCTAACTTCTGGTTTCTCTAACTTCTCGCTTTTCTTTTC
This sequence comes from Temnothorax ravouxi, assembly GCA_030770255.1. NCBI lineage: Eukaryota > Metazoa > Arthropoda > Insecta > Hymenoptera > Formicidae > Temnothorax > Temnothorax ravouxi. The sequence goes on along the minus strand of JASTWP010000708.1, from coordinate 115,562 downwards.
TGCCTCTAACTGCATCATAAAAGACTTTATTTCATCTATTGTCATTTCTTTAAGACTCGATTGTCTTCTAATCAAATCTACAATTTCTCAGCTCTGGTACATTAATCAACACAGCCTGATAAATGCAGATCTAATTTCTTGTTCTGTGAGAGGTACCGCATCTTCACATGAATTCATATTCTCTAATTATCGAATCAAAGCGTTCGCAAAAATCACTTACTTTTTCATCTTTTCTCATTTTAATTTGATAGAGTCTAGCTCGTACCGATGCATGAGTAACATTTATTTCACTCTTTTATAACCTCTTAGTTTCTTTAAAATTTCTTTCGGTTCTTTTTCATGTAAAATCCTTTTATGATAATTTTCATTCAAATGATTAATTATTATATCTTTAACTAGACCTTTTCTTTTAGCAATTTTTGACTCGGAAAGATTTTCAGGACTTTCAATACTTGAATCTATTACATCTAATAAATCATTGTTTGTTAACTCGGATTTCAAATAATCCATCCAAAGATCAAAATTGTATTTTTTGCGTCCAGCTTGTATTCTCTTCTAATATGCAACCTTTGATTGTTTAGTTCTGCCTCTATAGTGCTTTTAATTGTCTCTAAACTTCTATCCTTTTTGGCGGAACAAACTCTTGCTTCAATTTAATTTTCTCTTTTAGATTCTACTTCTAATTCTTTAACCGTTGTTATATCGTTCTGTACTGAACTTTGCGTATTTTCATTATTTACCTCTAAACGTCTAAGTTTAACTTTTTCTTTCTCTAAGTTTATACGGGCGACTTCCACCATATTCTCCATCATCTCAATAGCCTTCGTCATTATCTTGTCCAGCATCTGCATCGAATTGTCCATTTTTGCGACCAATTTTTCTTGCTTTTCATATAACATTTTGGTTCCAATTGGCAGGACTGGACGGTTCTCTACCCATGCTTTGGTCACATCTATATTTTCTCTGACATTAGGCATGTTCTTTTTCGGAATTGCCCCTCCTGTTTCCGTCTCCTTCTTTTTATCTTTTTCTTCTATATATAGAATTTTAAAATTGCTATTTTTATTTTCTCTGAATGCACATATATATCATTCTTCTAGATTACTTTATTTTCAAAAAAAATACTCTCTTATCTTTATTTTTTCTTATCGTCTCCTCGCTATCTCTTTCTATGACCGTGTTTATGCTGCTGTCGCTGTCGTAGTCGACCAGCGCGTCTTGGCCTTCTTCCTCCACCAGAAGTTTACCTGTCTTTTTTTCCATCTATATCGGGATTCAAATATCAATCGAACATTAGCATTTCTCTTTTGACAGGATAAACCAACATTCTCATTGACATATAATAATTTAATTTCTATCACCAAATTTCTTTCAGCGATAAAATAAAAACACAAATGCTTATGAGGCTATATAGAACGCACTGCAATTCACAACAGCCCCAAAGCGAGAAACCACGCGCCTCTGCAGGACTATCCGCACGCGCACACCACTGTCCGTTGCGATCCCCAGCACTGCTGAAAAGATCTATGGGAGCTCGGGTTGATCACGCACGCGTACGGGGCCCATACAAATTTACGCGGCCTCCCTGAACAGTAATCAAGCTACACCGCACAGCAAGTCATGCTCAATCACCGACCCGATACACATCGATTTCAAAAAAAAATAAACTCATACAGAGTCATATAGAGTTTTATACATACGCATATCATGTTTACACATATACCATAATCTAGCCATCTAACATACGCATACATTTACATGTATCGTAATCTAGCCATCTAGCATCGATGGCCATATTGTTAGTCGAAATCGATTATGTGTTTGTGCGCGCCCAGCAACAAGTTCCGCGCGTTTGAAAAACAAATGACTCGCGCCGTTCGCGATCGGACTTGCACGCGCACGTCGCTTTTCCCGCCAGCCTGTTACCAAGCGGCATATATCTATCTCTTTCCATCTCACATCTATCTCTTTCTATTGTACATATCCTCTTTTAATTTCATCATTCTCTACTTCTATCAAATATCAAAAGACTTTGTCTTCTTCTAACAGCATTTATCGAACGTTCTTATTAGCTGGAATCTCTACTTCTGTACTATACTTTATCTCTATCTCTCAAAAGACAAAAAGAATTTGTCTCCTTCTAACTTCTAACGGCATTTATCGAACGTTCTCATTAGCTGAGAAATTCTCTCGTTTTGCTCGTCAGCGCAACGAAGAATATTATTTACTTACCCTCTAATCTTCTAGATGCTTCTATTTCTCTTGTGCCCTTCACCGGCGTTTCACACACTTCGTACGCACGTTTGTGCTACGTTCCTCACGCAGGGGAATCGTGCCCTGGGCCCATAACCTATTGGAAATATCGCTTGGAACGCTACGGGATGTGGCGAGATGGGCAGGAAATAATCTCTTCTACGTATTTCAACACTCTGAGTACACTATTTATTCTATATCACACAAGAACACAAGACACAATACGTCTTGACTCTACGACGGTCAAGGCTCTTCTGCACACGACCGTGACGACCGCACGCAGACAACGACCGCACGCACGCGTGGCGCTCCGATGTGCGCGCCACACAGGAGCTGCCCTCTCTAGAGGCGGGAGCGCATCGCTCGTTCAAAGCCCGGCTCTCAATAGTATTCTTTAGACTTTCGCACTTTTATTAACTTATACTTTTGATTAAAAAAACACATTTTACTTTATTTTTTTATTAATTCTAAGAATTCAGAGAGAGAATTAATTATTTTCTCATTTATTCTGAGAATTATAAGAATGATTTATTCTAGAAGGTTTATTGTTAATATTTCGTTCGTTAATATCAATTTTTATTAACAATTAATTTTATTTTTATATATGTTATGATATTCTGAAAAACTGTTTGAAAGCATATGTAGATCTTTTAACAAAAAAAATGCATAACATATAATTTATAATAATTTTTTGTATGGAAGGATAGACAGGATAGTAGAAAAGGGCAGAGTTTTTTTTAGGATCGCGTTCTTGATATCGAGATATCATCGACGTTCGTGTGAGTTTTATAGAATATAAATTTAGAAAGTGGAATGTCAATTCCTGTTAGTTTATCTACTTTCCACAAAATTTCATAACCGCACGAGTCGAAAATGTACTATCGTCTTATGCAATATCGTAATATTGCAATGTGAAGTAACGACACCTCGCCATCATCGACATCCCATAATCTCGGCATCGATTTTGCTTAGACCTTGAGACAGGTCTAGTCTAAAAATACAATAAAATGATTGCACGCTGTATTTTGTAACAACGTGAGTTCTTTTCTTTTTAATTATAATGGCCTTTTTATCGTTGATTCACTCGATAAATAAATAATTGACCCTTATAGAAATTTAATACTGTAAGTGATTTTTGGCTAGTAATTAATCACTTAAAAGCACTATTAAAAGCACTGTTAAAAGTGCACTGTTAAAAGTGCTTTTAATAGTGCTTTTAAATGATTAATCACTAGCCAAAAAATCACTTACAGTATTAAATTTCTATAAGGGGGAATTGACGTTTAGTTTTAATTAATTAAAAATATTGTTCTAAAACTCGTGCCTTATTGCACGTCTCGTTTCACGAAGAAACGGAAGAGAAGAGAAGAAAGAGGACTTTCTCTGAGCGTAGGTTATTTACGGAAAGCGCAAGCTGGGCGTTCTTTTTAAAAACGCCGCACCACCGTTCGAAGCTCAATACTTACCGTGAAAATAATCGATAGTAATAATATCGCTCAATTTCTAACGTTCAGTCCCCTCCCCCTCTTCCATCACGATCATTAGTCCGCCGTAAATTGAAGCGATTAAGGCGAGTTTAAAGTGAGGCTAAAATTAGACTAAAAATAAGCTAAAAATAAAGAACGCCGCCGGCGACGAGCGGAGGTGGGGGGAGGGGAGAGCGATTAGGAGGCAGTCATCAGGGTGTGCCTACCTTTGCTAACGTCGTATTTGGCGTCGGCGGCGAAGCGACGCGCGTCGCGGAGAAGGACATTTCGCACCGCGTCCGACGTTGGCGCGAAGTCCGGATCGTCCGCGTCGAAGGACACGCTTTCCTCGAATTCCGTCAGCGTCGTCGTCTCCGTCATGCCGCGCCGGTGGCGGTGTATACGGATGAGGGACGAAGGACGGATGCCTCGGCTCCCTAAAATCGGCGGACAAGAAGCGCAGGCCGTGAAATGTCACGTCCACCATTTTTTGCGGAATCGTAGACATTCGAATTGTACGCTGCGGAATTTCGTTATTACAAAAGGATTATGTAGAATATCACATAACTTTGATTACTCCGAGTATTCAAAGTTTTGGATACGTTCATTCCGCGCGCCGTCCGTCGTTCGATCATTTTGACGACACGCTTTCGCGAGTTTCGAAACGGCGAGCGGAGTGAAGTTATTGGCGGCACGTGGCGCGATTACGGAATTATACAAATTGCGCAGCGATAATTATTACCTGTTAACGATGGTGCGAACGATATGTCACGCCGACATGCTCAGGCTCAGCTTATCGTTGCCGTCACCTTCGCGACATTCGTTATCAGTTAGGTTTTGCGGAAGATTCAAGGATCTGTCGTGACGCTCTTTCTCTCTCGCTCTCTCTCTCTCTCCCTCTCTCTTTCTCTCCTTCCCCCTTTTTCGATGATCCGCGCGCGACGACAAGCGGCTGTCGACTGACACCTGACGTGCATTATCGCACGGAAAAATCGCCGCTCGCTGACGAATGGCGCGCGACTGACTTCAGGACGATGCCGCGTGCCGCCTCTCTCGGCGATCTGCGATTCGCGACGAGATCGAACAGCTTATTCTCAAATCCCATCTTTCCTTTAATTCTCTTAAATCCATGTTTTGATAACAGAGATTGAGATTCGCGATATTTCGGTTTTATAATGTATGTTATTATATTGTTATCTACACGCAAGCGCGAGAAGCTACACTGCATTTTATATTTTAAAAATATGAAAATATTTCCAAAAAAGATTGTAGCACGTCAGGATATGGGTTGTGAGAAAACAATACTTACATAACATAAAGGATTCGTTTAATAAAATAACTTCTAAACGTATACTATACTACATGCTTGACGGTTACTAACTTCAAATTCGTGATCACTTATTTAAAAAAATTTTAAAAAATTACGACGAGAAGAAGGGCCTTACCCTGTAAACATCTTTAGATTTATCTATCACAAAATAGAAAAAAAGACAGACAGAGTTCTGCTTTGTACATGTATGTGTTATATGTATTCATATAAAAATAATACTTCTTATCATCATTTCTGTGGAATAAATTGTGTATTTGTACAAATTATGCAAAGTTCGATTAATAATAAATACATACCTATTTTTAACATTAAATCGATTCAAAAACTCGTAGGTTTCTTGCTATTGTCTTTGTTATTCTATAGATAAAAGTCTTACCAAAAATATAAAGAAGCTTTTTAATTTATCTGATTAAATATATTTATTCTATTAGCGCGTCATAATCATTTAGCAAAGATAAATGCTCAGGCAATGTACTGTTTTAGAATTTTTCATTCTATATTACTATAATTTAGATTATATTGTATTTAGTACCTAATAAAGATAATAATATATCTAATAATAATATAATGCAAAATATTTTAGATATAATAAGAAAATATTATCTTATTATATCTAAAATATTTTATGTTATATTATCATTATGAAAAATTTAAAATCATATAAAATGATATGTATGTATATACATACGTATGTGTTTTATATTTTTATTTTATCGAAAAAAAAGGAATATATGCAAAAACTGAACTGCGGAAAATCTAACAATTAAAATGTTCATTAAAAAAATACAAGTGCTGGAAAAATATCTGCGCAGATCCCGCTGGAACAGAAGATAAAATTGTAGAAAAATAATTTGTAAATGATATATCAATTACAATATATCTACTATGTAATACTGGAATGCATTTATCCGCTCCTCGTACGCGTTCCAAAGTTCCCTTTTGTATTCTAAAGTGGCCTTCAGATAACCGTCAGGCGCCTGCGTGATACCCCTGCCAACGACTGCTAAATCAGCACCGGCATTGATAACAGATCTCGGATCGTTATATTGTTGACCTAACCCGTCGCCACTTTTGGATCAGCTTGACGCCGGGTGTCAGTTGGAGCAGTCCGGGTTGCGCCGAAAGATTGGATTGGCTCACGAGGCCTACTACCAGATCGGAGGCTTTCTCCGCCATCGAGACCGCGCTCTTCGGATAATCGCCGGTGGTCAACGCACCTTCGCACGACATCTCGGCGACCAGGAAAATGCCACGGGGTTCGGTGATATTCTCCACACTTTTCTTCAGCGTGTCGATGACAGACGCTCCCGGTACTGGATGCACCGTGATCAAGTCGGCCCATTCGGCAATCTTGTACAAGCCGTGTCTGTATTGCAACGATACCGTGTTGCCAATATCGCCAAACTTGCGGTCTTCCATCAATAAAAACCTGTGCTGCTTCGCCAGTTTCTTAAGCCGAAGAATAAAGCTTTCATTGAAATCCTCTATGATGTCCACATGAGTCTTCAGCACGGCAATGTGAGGCCCTGTTACGTTTGCCAATTCCAAAATCGCGTCCACTTCCTTTAGGTCGGCCGCTAAACAGAGATTAGTTTGCTTTGATTCCATTAGCTCCAGCAGTTTTGAGGCCAATGGATTCATTGTTAATTTTGCGCGTTTACTATATGGCAGCTCCAGTCTGTCGTCTGGCACACCTGCAGATAAAAGCAATAGTTATTAATATTGGAACAAAATTAGAATGTAGAGTGCTCAGCATATTAAAATTATAAAATATCTATTACAAATAATTTACCTCGAATAGAAACGCTCGGTGCCCGATTTGTTGCCAGGTAATCCTCAACAACCTTGAACGTTTCAGGTGTGATCTTTCCAGCCTCGAGGAGATACTTCATAAGTTGCGTAGTCACAAACAGACTCTTGACTTTGAGCCCATGATTCTCGAGATTCTTTCTGCCACCCTGCTCCCTATCGATTACCACATAAGTCTCTGTCACACACAGATTTTCCTTCTTCAAGGCGTCGACAGTTTCTAAAATGCTACTACCACTCGTGATAATATCCTCAATGATCACGCAAGTCTCACCAGGTGAGAAGGCACCCTCAATTAACTTCTTCGTGCCATACGATTTTGCCTCTTTTCTCTTCATCAACATGGGAATATTTTCCTCCGCCGATATCAGAGTGGTTAATGGCAGGGCGGTGTACGGGACACCACAAATTCGGGACACTTTCGTAGGATCGTCCACCAGTGTCCACAGAGCTCTCGCTAATTTTGCCTACGATAAAGAAGAATGAATTAGTATCCTTTACATTGCACAGCGTAAGCAAACTTCCGTCAAATTTCAATTAACTCAATTGAAAATTAATTCAACTGGCAAAAGTGCTTACAGCAAAATTTCTGATTATGTAATCGGTTGTCTCTAATTTAATTTTTTTTTGTGTCAGAAAAATAGTATCTTTGTCCCTCTTGAAAAAAAGTAATATCATCTAGTGAGTTCATCAATCATCAATTAAGTTAACCAGAGTTTAGTCAAGATTTCTGATGTCCATTTCTACCAATGTAGGCTAACTTTAAATCTCGGTTTAATTTACTTTTTATCTTCTTCTAGTTTTAAGAATTTGAAAAAGATAAAAAGCAAATTAAATCGAGATTAAAGTTAATCTGCATGGATATGAAACTACAAAATATATATATCAAGATGCTCACACGTGTATACTTACCATTAATTTCGGATGAGAGATTATTATACGCAAGTCAAAATATACCGGCGTTTTTAAGCCAATTTTCGTTTTAAATTCCCCGAATTTCACGGCCTGAATCTCGTACAGTTCCACAGCTAATTCTTTCAAGAGCGCCTCCATGTCGACTGTAATTATAGCGATGCATTAGAAAATTTTTCGCAAAGTTAAACATTTGACGATGACACCGCGGAGACAAGTAGCTACGAAATGTAATTCGGACAAATTGTATTTTTTAAACTCGTTATTATCTTTATGTGACAATTATTTCTGGATATATTTTTTGGAGATTTTATAGCAAAAAATAAAATATTGTAAGTTACGATGTTACGAGCAATAAGCTGGATTTTCGGGGAAAAAGAAAGAGAGAATGTTAAATTAAAAATCTAACCTATATTTCTTGCTTGTACGAACCACGTGATTCACGTGTCGGTGATCCTATCCCAGACCGCGTTCGCTTTGGGCGCTTTATCGTGCTGAAAGCGTCAGTCCATCTTTATTGCTCATTACATGTTAAAAAAAGCTGGAATGATGCTTTCAGCACGAAAGCGTCCAAACTCCAAAGCGAACGTTGCAGCCCCACCATGGCACTCTGGTAGTTGCGGTTGCGCAATTTTTCGACGCATGTGCAAGAACGTAGCACAGTAGTATGTGTATGGCTGCGTTCGGAAACGTCATCCGAGTGCACACGAGTATACTCCCTTCTCTTTCTATCTCAGCGAGTTAGAAAGAGAAGGGAGTATACCCGTGTGTACCCGGGTGACGTTTCCGAACGCAGCCTATGTATACATCTGATTCGAAAACCTTGGTACACACTCTTATAGAAATAAAATAAGAATATTATACATGAAAGTTTTTATAAGATAAATAGCACGGGTTATTGGTAATAACGAGTTTATCAATAGTATGCAGCTGATTTATTAAATACCAATATTTGTTGCAACCGCAGAAAAACTTAGTATTCCAATAAAATTACAAATATTAAAATATATTTATATAAATAAAATTAAATTATTAATATTGGAAAATTAATACAAAATTGGAATATTAACACAAAATAAACAAGTAAATTTAATCGATTTAATTAAATGTTTAAACAGTTAACTTTCTAAATAAAACATTTCTAAACTTTTTGAACAAAAATGTTAATATACGATTATAAACTATACATATAATTACAGAAAAAAATTAATAAGTTGGGAAAAAAATTATAGAATATTTCTTTGTACCTAAAACAAGTGCTAAATTCATAATACAAATTCAACTTTTAATCCTATAATATATATGTATATTTTATATGTAGCGTTTAATATTTTCAAGTTGTTGCGTTGGGTCTGCAGTTAGCCTCCACTGAACGCGACAATAATAAAAGTCATAGAAAAATATTTTGAATATAACCAAAATTTTAAACTGAGATATTATGGAATAGATAAAAAAGATAAGATAAATTTTTGAAACAAAAAAAATGTTAAAAACGTAAAATCTTACCTGTATCCTCTGCCATTGCTTGCGTGACCTGCTATATGTGTCTACGTGTCATTTTTTCTTCCTCTACGCGCAGTTTAGGTCCTCTCTGAAAAGGAGGAGAAAGATCCGGTTCCAGGCTCATCTAAAAATGCATCTCAAGGTTTCCATACAAATGAAGTCCTATATGGCCAATATCGAGTGAAAGTACGTATCATTTAAATGAATACGAAATTACATATCAAAATAATATATTGAAATAACACATAGCAATTGATACATAAAATAATGATTATCAGAGTAAAGAAATCCAAAAAATGCCAAGTTTAACGGCATTTTTCTAATCAGATCAGCTCATTCTCGTCAAATCGGGTTCTCTGCTCGTCCTGCTACAGATTTACAATTTCAAGAGAAAATAATGAACTTAATAGTATATAGTATTATTTTCATGCGTACACGTGATTGCTTTGACGGGCTTGTACTTAAACATAACACGCGTTCTTTGGGGTTTATATTTTACTTTCTTATTATTTTATGCATGCTAATATTAAATGCCATATTTTAAACAATTCGATCACTGCAATGACCAATAAGAATCATCATGACACAATATTTATATTAATTAAAATCTTATTGCCTATATATTTCATATAATTCTCTCTGTCTTTCCTTCTCTCTCTCTCTCTCTCTCTCTCTCTCTCTCTCTCTCTCACTTACTCTCGCTTTTGATATATAAAAAAATGCATTAAAATTATTACATGTGATTAAATTGTTAAAACGATTATAGATTGCTGTAAAAGGGCAGGAGGCAATGAATTATACGATGTAACGTTACATTTACAGTAACACAAATATATTTCACTTTTATTCGAAAACAACGAACGCATCTCCAGAGATCGCGGCGCGATCTTCGCGCGACCGCAAAACGCATACTTTGCAAGTGTTCATGTGTGTATGTGTTTGTGCGCGTTGGACATTCTATATCTCCCCTCAAAACACACCCGCTCAAGTATGTTAATAGTATTACCACGACCTCCCCTTATTTGTTTGCGAAAACGAACAGCGAAATGTACGTACGAGATGTTATAAAGACGTAGAATTTATAGGTGGAAAATAAGAGTTTAAAAATAATTAATATTATTATTGTGCTTGTAAATTCCGCCATCTCATATTAGGATTCATTATAATAGAGGACTTTCTTCTATATATATATTTTTTTCTAAAGTATTTTAAGTTTTTTATTTCCAAATTTTATTTCCTACCTGCTTTTAGTTGATTATGGCCGCTGCTTCTCATTTTTCTATTGGTTTTTGCACATAAATCGGCATGTGATTAATAGTTGCGAAGACAAATGAAATCTTTATAAGTAATCAATGCCGCAATCAATAATAATCCCTTTAATTAATTATCGTCAAACAATACGGCGATATCAGGCTCTGTTATGAGACTTTACCTATAGAAACCTCATACGTTCTACATAATGTAACGAAAGTTTTACAGAATTCAGAGTGTTTTAAATTATGCTATGCGTTTACCTGAAAATCTCCTTTTTTTTATTTCGAGCTTGCAACGTACTTGCTTATAACAAAAGTCAAGTATACATATCTAAAATCCTCAAAGTTGCTCGAAGTGAAAATATTCGATAAAAATGTTTGCTTCGTTTGTCATTAGTGTTCATTGTCTTCGACGAGTACACGCTTTGTAGGCCGTTACACGGTAAGATAAAACTATTTTGCGGCATTTTGGTTATTGAAAAAGTTGTGATAATCCTGTTCTCAATATTTATCTCGAATCTGCGTACCACGAATTCTTCGTGTTATTGTGGGAGGTGCGCCGGATTTTCGATGGTATTATCAACTTATTGATAACATAGACCTTTTAAACTAATCCAATTTGTCGGATTAATGTGTATCATTTATAGATATATATATCGGTCGTTTCCTTAATGCCTTGGTACAGAACCCTTGGTACTGTACAAATGCTCAGTAATGTCCTCGTTATCATATCAGTTGTTCATGAAAGAGATGATTAAATTCGTAACTTATAAATTGCATTTTAAACGTAAAAAATCGCATTATTTAATTTATACTATAAACCCACTTGAGGTTGTATATAGATATTCAAAATAATCTTTGCAAGTTTCGAACATAAGGCGGCATTCACAATCGTTTCTTAAAAACATTTTTGTTTATACGTGCATTTACATATATGTATGTTATTTATAAATAAAGAAATATAATAGAAATGTGTTACTGGATAACAAAAATTTGGTAAATGTCCTAACTCTTATAGGATATAGCTCCTTACAAAGACTGTATTATTAAATGTTCACCAAGAAACGAATACGAATACCGTCCACTTTTGCTCGGAATACGTTCACGGACATCCCACGTGAAATCCATATGTTACACTCGACTAGATTAAATAAGTCTCTCTACTGTCTTTTTTTTCGGCTTACCGCGTTTTCGTGCCTTCGCTCTGAGCGCGAACGCTTTCAGACTCTAACGCTTATGAGATCTAAATACAATTACAATATAATTAATTTCAATTCTCAATGGCCAAGTCGATTGGACTCTAATTTGATACAATAATAACTTTCTACGTACTCCGCTACTGATTTTTTCCCCCAAAGTTCGTATATAAACCCTGCTAAAATTGCGCCGATTATTCTCGACCTCGACGCTACCCCGGGTGGCCATGACCAAGATGTAATACATATTTATTAGATACTTTTTGTAAAGAAGTCTGTTTCTATTTTTAATATAGTGTTATTTCCTTTTTACATTAATGAACTTGGAGTTGTCCTAACGATTGGTTTATATAATTTTTATACATGAGGATGAGAGATGAGTATATAAGTACGTATAAATTGTAATGATAATATTTTAATAGTGTTATTTCTGTGTGATAAATATATGTGATTCTACTGCATTCGGTTGGCCACCTTCGTCCCTACTACTATTTAAAGTATTTAAACTTATCAGAAAACCGTATATCAAACATTTTTCAAAAACGTATAAAAACTCTGTAAAAGAAACCGACGTGCTCTAATGTTGAATTTAATATAAATAATTAAAAACTTACATTTTACTCTTCTTTACAATAATTCATGTAAATGACAAATAATTTTAATAAAATTTAACATTTTTTAAATGTAAATATATACGTATTGTGTATTAAGTTAATATTTAATTTTCGAAACCATGCCAATATGCCAATAAATTTAACCTTTAACGTCCAAGACAATCGCAAAGTTAATTAACATTTTAAGTGCAACAATTTATATAATAATTTTATTTTATTTTTGTACAAGATCTCTTTTTATATAAGGTTTCAAATATTGTTTTATATAATTTATAATAGTAACATATATAACATTAGATCTGAGAAGAGCACGTCAGATTCTGTTAAAGTTATCTCTTGGAAAAAATAGTTATTCTAAAAAAATAAGAACAAACAGAGATGTTTATGATTTCGTTGAGATATCATTGACAACGGTTTTTGTCGTTAAAAGAAATACTACTTTCAACCTCGGAAGTAAATCGTTATCGACAAAATTTGTCCGCTCTATAAAAAAGATCTTACAGCTATATTCGTTTATTTATCTAATTTGAAGAATTGTTTTGTTGAGGCCTGTACATTTGGCGCATCGTTAGCGTTAACATTATTTTTCGGAGCTATCAATTTTTACGTGTGTGCATCAGTTAAATTATTCCTTTTGCAATCGTCTCATTAAAAGTGAGTTTTAATGGAAAAAAAACTATTGCGTATCTTGTGCTCCTCAATTTCCTCGCAATTAGTTAAAACAGAAATTCTTATACAGTATAGGTATGCATAACTTCATTCATTGGTAGAAAAGATTACAATTAAACGTGAAATATTTCTAAAACAACTGCATAAAATAGACATCTAAATTACACGAATAATTACAGACGTGTGCCTCAACAATAACTATCGTATCAATAACAAAAATTCCGATAATGCATTCATCATGAGTAATAATTTAATAATTACTTTAAGCCTCGTACTTTAACGATTGTTACATAACGGTATATTGCTCTTCGAAGGGCAAAGTTTAAAGATATTTGCATCCAATTGCATCCAAATTATATAAATTTAAAGCTTGAAAACACAATACGTTAAATATTTATCTAATACTTTCAGCTGACGATTTAGCAGAGATAATATCTTTCGTTAAGTCTGATAATAATTATGCAATAGTGTAATTCTTAAAATCTCTCGCAAACTGCAAGCATAAGATGTTCTGTAACATTTTGGAGTACTTAGACTCTTCGATTTGGCGTATTTCCAAGAAGCTAAAAAGATACTTATATAATATTTATTCCGGAGAATATCTGGTTTATATAAGTAATTAGTTATACAATATACTGTTCGCGAATAAAAGTAAAAAAAAAACACGATATATTAATCTGATATTTAACATCTATAAAATACAAGTAAAACAGTCGGAAAACGTCGATGCCGAATACTTCGATTGTTGAATGATTTTGTAAGAAAGTAGGCCTATTGATAAAACATGTGATCGTAACTGCAAATGACTTATGAAGAAATCATTAACATCGATTAGAATAATTAAAATTATTTAAATCAATTGACGACGATCGAATTTATATATTTCGTGAAGAAATGATTTCTGATTAACGCAACAAACGACGAATATAATTTGATAAACTATAGAAATTCAAAAACGATGAAATCGTTATTTTTTCAACATGCGCATTCTTTTTTACAGTTTCTCAATGAAGAGAATGTGTTAATTGCGCTTGAAATTCATGCTTGTCGTGCTCCATTAATTACCGTGTGATTAATCATCATTAATCACTCTGTAATTTTCCTATCACATTCACCTCAAATATATCGTAGCTTTAATCTACGACCAAGTATCATCAGATACATAAGAATCTCGGTGTGAATCTCCACAGTATCAACCTTCTAAATTATTAGGACAAACCTTGTTTGGAATCGATCATAAATTTCGTTTACACGAACGAAATTTTCTTCAACTTGCCAGTTGAATCGCTGTTGTCGAAGAATATTCGGCATAGCTGAACCGACATCCCTCAGTCACGAGAAATTGTTCCGATCAGGATTCAACGTCCCGACGAAATTTATTCGTTCGACATGAGCTGCACGCTGTCGTCGGCCGATCGGTGAAGTCGTCGAACTTCCGACAAGGAGCGAATCGGCGTCGGATGTAGTAACGAGAAGGGATGAGAATGCCGATCTAGAATATAAAAAAAAAGATAGCATATGAAAGTAATATTCCAGATTTATCGAACCGTAGACAATTTTTCAATTATAGAAAAATGTATATGTATACAAAAATATATAATATATTTATATAGTATTTGTCTATTATTATATGTATATCTAATCGTTACGTGTGTGCGCAAGAGGAAAATTTATATAATAATGTTTATAAATCATCATTTATGTGTATTTGTAAATGTGTGTGATTAATATATATCTGGTTATATATTATCATATATATTATACATAATGTTGTATTGATCCGATTTTATCAGTAAGGTAGAAAGCTATAACTTTCCTTCGATCGCCCACTCTCAGGAACCTTAATTTAATCGGGTTAAAAGTGGAAAGAGGCAATATACATATATATATATGAAAAGGAGAGAAGGAGAGATTGCAAAATCGCGCGTGTCTAGAGTCTAGAGTGCAATGTCAAGGTTGGATGTAAGTGTCTCTCGTAAACGAATCGATTTGCTGAACCTCCGATCTATACTTTCACAGTATCACGTCGGCGTTATTTCACCTAGACACGCGAAGAATCCCACCTACTTCATCGATTTGATTAAACAATGTCATTTTCATATTTCTTTCTTGTATAATGTATATCATTATTGCAAACATTGCGAATCTTAAAGGAGAGAAAGAGAATGAAACATTCTAGTTACAAATGTATAATATAAATAAATAGGTAGTAATCTTTCATCACACAAGAGTTTCAAATTTTTAATCATCATTAACAATTAGTTTTAGGTAATAGCTTTTTAATTCATAATTTTTTAAGCGAGTATAACTGCGTTACTGTTACATTCATAAATATCTCTTTGTCATAAAATTCCCATTTCTAATATCAACTGACAGTTGACAATATCATTTTTATATAAATATAATTTGTTCTTATACGATTTATAATTATGTTACATAAGTATATCGATTTGGAGGAAATAAATAAATTTAGTTATACAAGAAATAAATACCCGAGTAGCAAATTTCTATCGATTTTTAAGTATAATTTTAGTCACAGTTTTTCTTTAAATAACTCTCAAAAGTGAACGTTGTGTGTCGTATCCTAAATATTCTCGTTAAAATTCTCACCTCTAATATCGGTTGTCGTCTCGCTCCTCGAGAGCTCGTGGTCGTTACCGCGATGCGAGGGCGTCTTTGACGGGCTCTTGACTAAGAGTGCCGCATCATTTTTGCCCGGGGTGCTTTCGTCCTGATTGGGAAACTGGAAGGCCGTGGAATTGGGCCACGAAGCCGGTGGTGGACTGCGGACCAAATGCTCGTGTACCTGCGCGAGTGTAAGCGGATCCGCGTCACCGTATTCCTGAAAATATACATGTCTTTTCATACTTCTTCTTAAACACGCTTAGAAAGATATATATATATATATATACATGTATACATATATATGTATAATACTTCTTTCAAAAGGAGTATAAAATACTCTTGAAAACACTTCTCTCTTTCCTCCTTTTTACACTACATTTCAAAAAAGTTGGCTCATTCTTTATCATGTTCTTTTTTAATTTTTGCGCCCAAATATAACTATCCGCGAAAACTTTCGCAAAAACTGGTCAATTATTTTATTTTTTTTTTTAAATTTTTTAGGATTAGACCATTTAGAACAGTTATAAAAATTACACTCCCTTCTTTAAAAGTCATGATGATAAAAAAGGCAAACTGTTTATATGTATAATAGTTTGTTTTACATTGTCTATGTATATATAGAAATAAATGTTTAATGTTTTATTAAGCTCGTGAAAGTTTGACGAGGGAGCTCACCTGCGACATTAGAATCGCATCGTCAGACTCGGACTCCTCGATCGATTCCACAAGGCTCTCTCGACTTGCTAATACCTGCATAATTAGAGAAAATTTTACATACAATTACGTTGATATATATTACGGAGCAAAGTCGTACGAAGCATTATCGAGAAATAAAAGAATTCATTTTACTGTTGTAATGTTTCTTTTATGGTTTCTTTTATAGTTAGAAAAATTTAAAGCCAATTGCAAGAAATTATAACTTTTTAGGTATCAAGCTTTAAAGTTCCAAAAGATTGACTTATAATAGAAATCAAGAATAGGCATTCTTTTTAAATTAAAGTTAAGCAACGTCGCGAATCATTCCAGAATTCCAGCAATTCGCGAAATTGTTTGAGATTGAAAAATTTCACAAAAAAAATATGTCTTTTTTATGAAACGGAATAATGGTCGGGCCGAACCTGTAGAAAAGGATTGTCCTGACGACTCAGCCTGAGTGCTTCCATGTCCTGATCGATGTTACGCGTTCTACCGGGTGTCAGGGTCAGAATCGAGTGCGAGGGTGACGGCTGACAGGAGACAACAACGTCCACCGCTGTCACGCTCAAGGTCGACGGAATTCGAGACATCGTGCTGTCATTCTCCGAGCCGCCCCGGCGACAAGCATTCGTAATAATTGCTGCAAGCACAACATTGCTCGTGCTATCGATCACGTGTGCTTGTTACGTGCGAGACGCAACGATTTTATAAAATAAAGCTAGGCAATTGTCCACTTATAAGATTTTATTTGGCACAGAGCAAGCGACGAGTCGAAGGTGTAATCGCTTTAAGAGACGACTAAGAACTAACTCGAGCAGTTTAAGGAGGGATCCTCTTTTAAAAGAATAAGTTAAATTTTCGTTGATACGTATTAACCAATAACGCAAAGCGTTCTAATGTCGGAAGTAGCGATTGGAGCGGCTTTTTAAAAGAATAAGTAAAACTAAAAGTTTGGGTGTATGACACTGTTAGGATGGAACGAGTCGTTTATATAGTTGTTGATTAAGAGATACAGAAAAAGAATTTTAGATTAAAAGTAATAAGTGAAAGCAAGTGAGTCACGCGAGGTAAGGGTCTGGACAAATAACGGGACTTAGGTTATTATAGAGTTTAGTTTTTATATAAGTATGTTGTGTGGAAAAATTATCTTGAAAGGATTTTAGAAATGGAATTCATAAATACGTGAGATATTGAGTTGCGGCACGTAACAGCGCGCGCATGTACATACGCATATGTGCTTTCATTAACTCAACATAAAACAATTCTCTCAATCAATATATAATTTTATTGTCTGAAACTTTGTTTTATTAAAATGGGGAATTATTCTGTCACGACGCGTAATTTATTAGTTAGACCTTCATTTTGCTATTTTATATATACATTCAGAAAACATAAAGTAACCTTTAACGATCGAGATTTAATGTAAATGTTGGCGTTAATTAAAACTTTCTGCGATTTTAACAAATGAGTTGTATCAGGTAAATATTATTAAATAATTTCCGTTTTAATATTTCCGTATTAAAATTCCTAAATTAACAACGTATCATTGCTTAAGATTTTTTGCATTCGACAGAATTTCATCCGACAGAATATATTTAACGCTTTTAATTTTTAATTTAATAAAACAATGATTAATTGACGGGCAATAAGAACCTCACAGATTTTCGTGTTTTCGTAAAGATGAACAAATTTTATCAAGAGTCAAGGATATCTCACCAGGAGTCTCCACCCTGGGCGCTCGTTCCATCTCTTCGTCTTCGTTAATCTTCATCTCTACCGCCAGTTTTCTCGACTTAAACAGATTCGTTAGGAAAGCCGCTCCTTTGCGTTTCATCCGGTCATATCTATGCGCGCTTTCGGACGACACGTGTATCATAATTCGTCTGTAAGTATACAACATGATGTAAATTACAGTTATCGTGTAGTAATCTATAATTCCAAATATAATGTTATATAGTACATATAATACACCTTCGGACGACGCACATTATCACATTATTCGTCCGAGATTATTATACATACCTATACAGAGCAAGCGGAAACATATAATTATCAATTCATAACACTGCGTATAAAATTGCGCAAAAAAAATTATAAATTTTTTGCTTAAATAAAGAAAGCGTTTTATTAATCTGGTATAGATATTCAATAAAAATACTACAATGGAGTATTATGAATATCTGCCGGCAAGAAGAAAGCGAGAAATCAATCTACAACAATCGTATGGACAAAGGGTTAATTTCCATATTGTTCTTCCGAGTTACAAAGAGACGCATAATAATTCGCTGTAGGTTGTATAATATAATAATTTTATATCGCAATGAGACACGTCAATAATGTAATAAGACAAAGCGATGGACGTGCCGATAGACTTACACCACTTTCACTTTCAACCCGTCAATCGCCGCAGTTAAAGCCAAGCAATTCCATGACGTTTAGAGTATATATCACTCCCGAGAAGTTATTGGAAGAAAAGATCTACATATATATACATGTATCAAAAACTGACGTCAAAAAGATAACGGTTATAAAAGCAGTGCCGAGACGTGCTACCAAGTGAAATCTCGATGGGATCGAAGTCGTTGTCAAATATGCGAGCAACGTCGGATCTGGAATCTGAGGAATAGCGTACTGCCAACTGCCAACTGCAGTTGCGGAAGGGTGTGCACCTACTCCTGTGCAGAAACTCGCGCAGCTGCAGCTGCCAGCGAGAGAACGGAGCTTGCGCGCGAAAAGGGGGTGGGTAAGAAAGGGAGGGCGATGAAAAAGACGAGAACGACGGAGTCCTTAAAGAGTGAAGCAAGTGGTGACAATATTATCTCTTTTTTTTTTTTATTTCGTGGGCTTCAAAGGCTTCAAAACCCATGTCTCGTGTTTGATTAAGACATGGTTTTTTAAAACATCAAGGGGTTGTAAAGAAAAAGAAACGTGAGCTTCGCGGAGGTCGAAATTTTCAATTGGAAGCGTAAGACGCGTTGCCCTTTACGATTTTGCGATTTCGACGTTCGCGTGAGATAATATTCAAATTGTAAAAGTGCATTATTAATAATAATTTACATTAGATTTTTTATTAAAGATTTAAAAATTACATGATTATAAGGGTTGGTGTGATCAAACGTTAAAAAATGATGGATGACAATTGAAATGTTTTAATCGCGTTTTAAGGAAAATACGAAAAGATATTCTGTTTTTACGTAAATCTGTATAAGTATATAGCGTTAAGAAAAGACAAACAATCTCTCAGATAAAAAAAGAAATCCAAAAGATGATACCAAATATTGCAAATTAATTCCTAGAGTTCTCAAATCAACCTACACATACACATTATACATGGGGTGGTTGAAAAAGACGGGTACTTTTCCAGGAGTGCGCCACGTCGTGCTCGTTCGATCGATCGCATCGAGACTCCGTTATACAAGGGGTGGTTGCGATACATGCTGTCGGTTCCACGTATAATGTAGTGATCAGTAAACTTACGAAAATTAAATGAAATTTAATAAAGTAACGAACAAAATTACGATTCGCCTCCTTCCGCCTCCTCCAATAAGTAGTAAACTTATAACGTAATCGGTGATGAATGTATATGTATATGTAACAAATTTTGAGTTACTTTTACCTCCGAAAATTAAAAGAGGCTTGCAATAATTATAATTTTTTATCGCTGTTAATATTAGATATATCACTTTCAGTTCTCTCAAAAATTGTATTATTGTGCTTCACGCACAAATTAAGCTCACAAAGTTTCTATTGAAGTAAGATATCCTTGAAACTAACAATAAAAGTCAGCAGCGAGTTTTATCATTTATTTAAACGTTTGTTTGTTTCATATAGACGACATCTCTGATGTTTCAAGGGTATAACTATAACTAATCAATCGGGAGTATTAACATTAAATGTGTATGATGTGTGTTTTCTATAGAATGATTCTAAACCCCTCGAGTATAATGCACAATTGTTAAAACTGCACGTAGCTGATCAATCTGATCCAGAGCTGATACTGAAACTCCGTCCGAGAGAGCGACTCGCCGTTCGTTCACCGTTTCGCTTATCGGGCCTAACTTATCGGGGGCCGGAATCCCGACGATTCTCGAGAACTATTTGCACGTTTCAGAGAGAGACACCAAGAGACGATCGGCGACATTCGACCGACGACCGAGCCATTTCACGCTCGTTCCAGTCCGTAATGATCCGGCGTAAACACCGCGATCACTGGCAATCACTGTCAGGACATTTGTAGTCGCGTCGCAAGGGGGGGAAAGCGGAACTCGATATACCTTTTTCGACAGGTCCATTGTCGGATTGCCTGAAAGCTCGCGCACCTGCCGACGTTGCATCCTCGCGTTTCGTCGCGCGATGCGTCGCGACGCCAACGACACAGAGGTGCGGCGCGCACGCGAGAGAAGGGTTCCGACCGGCGGCACGCCGATCCTACCCCGGAAAATCAAAGGAAGCCGGCTTATCAGCGATACGCGCGCGCGTGCGCGCATTCGTCACGGGCTAGCATCCCCCTCCGACACCGAGCCCGATTTTCAATTCGGATGACTGTAATGGGGGATGTTCCGGAAATCGGACGTAGTCTGTGGAAACGGTATCCTCGCATCCCTCTTCTCCAATCATCGTGGTTATCGATGTAGCTCCAGCTAATTAATCTAACGCGGCTAATCCAATAAATTGCTACGAGTCATTAAGATGATTATGTAGAAAAGGTCTCGAACTCAGAATCTCGAGTCCGCATATACTCAGGATGTTAATTGGATTGTGTTCGAATTGTAGGGAAGATAAGAACAAAGCTTGAGGTAGATATGCCGATTTATTAAAATCATTTGCCTACCTGAAAATTTCGCCAAATTGCAACATTAATATCTCGTAAATTAATGTTTAATTGTGATTCCTAAATCAGCGCACGTTTATGCGTAAATTGCGTAAAAATAGCATTCGTACAGCGGAATTAATTCGCCGTAAGTATTACTTCTCCAGATTTCTCCGTCGTTGAGGCTCTCAAGTATCCCTCACTAAATAATAAATAAGTTTCTCGAGAAAGTTTAGCTATAAAATATTCGTTTGTTACATTTGAAATATAAAAGATCTAAATAAATTTTTTTTTTATTACTATACATTATCGCGAATATATCATATGTGTTTCCTAATAATACACAATGAACTATATTTTTCATTAGTCCATATACGTCTGGAGAAAATGCGATTTATGGCGAAGCAATGGCGTACGAGTGCCTCTTCTGCCGCGCATAAATTACTTATTTAACACAAAACGTTACGAAAGAAAAAGAGAAAGAAAAATTAAATAACAAAAACGGCCGAAGCTAAGTGACACGGCGACTCATAAGTACGAATAACAAAAGCTTACTTAATAAACGAAGACAATACTTCTTTTCGCAAGAAAATAAGAAATGCACAAAATTGCTTCTTCGTAATTCGTAACGAACTAACATTTCCGTTTCTATTTGTTTAAAAAAGCCGATAAAAATGCGCCAATAGACGATACGGTCCATCCTCGTATACTTACAGCAAGCAATCAGCAACACTCGAGCTCCATAACAATAATAAGGAATAATAATCATAATAATAATCGCTCATAATAATAATCGCTCATAATAATAATAATAATAATAATAATAATAATAATAATAATAATAATCGTCATCATATTTTCGTTAACGATATGTTAGCCTAGTCCGTATAAACACAGCGACATCGAAACATCGTTTATATTATGTGTAGAAATTAATTCATATTTATGTATATAACATACATATATATAATATATATATAAAACATTTGCAAAAAAATCACAGTTACTTAAAACACCTTATCTTCGCATTCTCTTCTCTTTTTTTCAAGCTCTCTCTCTTTCTCTCTCTCTTCCTCTCTCATTCCGCTTCTTTCTCATACGCACATTCTTTTTTCGCACCTATTTATAGACGACAAATCGCGGGAAAAACCACCCGCTTTCAGTTATTAAATTAAAAATTAAACAAGAAGGCTGTCGATTTTACAGGATTCTTTATGCCTTATCTTTTTACAAAACTCATTTGCAAGAATTGTATTGCAAAAACAAACGCTTTTTCCAAGTTTCAATTATTAAAAAATTATTAATGTTCTATTAATATCTACAATTTGTAATATTTAGTCAAGAATTTAGACTAAAATATTTAAACTAAAATATTCCATTTTTAACAACAAATTTTTGATATCTCTCCTAATAATTCCTGACAATCAGTTCTCAATGTGTCGTGTATTGAATTCGAATATTCTACGAAAATGAGCTTCCTTCCACAAGATATATTCAACCAACACTACAAAGAAAAATCAGTCAATAATGACTCGATTAGACATGGAAATATTTTCGTGGAAGAAAATCGTGTCGAGGCAGTGGCACAACATCGATGTAACAATAATCAGGATTTCTTAAGTACTATTCGCGATTTCACAATGTCTTCACTACTAGATTAGAACATAGACGTCCGTTTCTAATTGTTGACTTCTTTTCTACAAAATAATTTGCAATGCTGAATATAATTCCAGTTTGTAATATCGACATATAAGTCCCCAGAGTTATGAATCAAGTTAAAACTTAGCGATCTTAATGTTTTAACAATTCGCAAACTAAAACTTAGTAAAGGTTTCATTTATCAAAGTTATAAAAACTATTTTTTGTCATTTTTCGATCTGTAGCTATATAAGAAAATTTTCTATCGCATTTTATATATATCACTCTTGAGAAGAAAGAAATGTACATGCTTTTCTAGTTAATTAGTTTTTAGGAATCAAAATTCACCCAAACTATTGTAAATTCGCTTTACAATTACCGTTGCTCGAACATCAAACAATCGATTGTTTAATTACACGGCAGTGTTGGCACAAAGCGTAAACATTGGCTGTCTTTATCGGAGAAGGAAATTTTACATTTAAATATATAGTTCTAAGCAAACACGCAAACAAAGCGCTTTTGTCCAGCTAGATCTGCGACTTGAATCACTATGGCGGCCGTCGGAATAATTGATAACTCTATTACCAATAATTTTCATAATACTTAATCCCTCAAATACGAATCGCTGTTTTCCCTGTCTTAGAAAAAAACTAAAACACGCTATAGATAAAAATTTGAAGATATATGTATATATATATATATATATATATATATACATATTCTTGATTTTTATGTACATATCAAATCTGAAAAATATACCGCATATGATGAACGTATGTCATTATATACACATAATAAACGGTAATGTGCAGTCTGAGATAGTTACGCGATATATATAATTATTAATTTTGGGCAATTGCGAGTCTCGCCGCCCGAGATGTTTGAGAGATTAATCAATGAAAGATTGAACCTCACAGTGAGTACTTGTGATAAAAATACCTAGAATAAGATTTTTGCGCGCAACTGTCAGTGACGATAGCAGTAAACGTTCGCGATTTGAAGAAGAACGAAAATTTGCACTTTACAAATACGATTCTGCAAAGTTGAAATGTTTCATGACTGAACAACGCGTTATAATTCACCTAGGATCTTATAACACTATAATTCAAGCACCGTTACATCATTAAAATGCGAGGATGTTTCAATCCTATCAATTTTTTATCAGTTTTTCAATCTTAGAGCTTCAGAGATAATATATATCTCAAAATTTAATTACTAACTGTATCAATAAAAAATTTAAAAAAATTCTTTCAGCGCTAGTACAAGTTGTAATTTTTTTTAGCAATTTTAAAACTGTAGAAAAAATATCAGTGTAAAAATGTCGGTTAAAGATAGTACATTTATGCCAGCGCGACTGGCTCTAAGCGATTGATAGCGAGACAGATGGCTGACAAAACATCAATCAGTAACTATTTCATTAGCGCTAATGAGTATGTACAAAATTTCATATATTACACAATTCCGATCCGTCGTTAATCCAAGCGCTCGCGAAAAGTCAGTACTAACCTGCTCACATGACGTAAGAGTGTTATCTTCGGCCTTCAGTTATTAGCGGGATTAGCAGCAATAATTATCATGATAAAGAAATCAGTACTGGAAATTCCAAAGATACTAAATCTACTTCAAGTTTGAAACGATCGCGGAGTTAAAATCCAAAGAAAAGCAATTAAAAAGTCTCAAAATCTTTTAAGATCCACTTAAACTTGTTGCGACTGTAGAAAACGTGAAGAAAACGTTTTAGGAGAAGTCGATGAGATATGTTGAACAAGTTTGAAGGTGTTATTAATTACCGATCGACTCTCCCTCTCTCTCTCTCTCTCGCCGCGAACGCTTCAATTATCACGTTGACGGATGCTAGTTAGTAAGGAATGGTTGCCGGAGAATTTTCCTTAGGAAAGGACGTTGACTTCGCGGGGCGAACCGCAGACGTTCAACACGCTGCTAGTTGAGTTAGGCGTACTTTGACTTCGAGCCTCGTTTTGGGCCTGCCGTATCGCCTCCTTGTACGGGCCGCGCTTTTTCTTGTTATATCGCGTCTGAAATCAGATTCATAATTATTCGACAAATTTCCAAAAGTCATTACGTTCGTACCTTTTATTTTTTGAAACGGTTTTAATTACTCAATCCATTATTTACTGTTTAGTTTTATTATTATTTATTATTATATTATTTGAATGTGCACACCTTAAAGGTTTCCAGAAAGGGACTTAATTGATCACAGGACATCAGTGAACTCGTTGACGATCCGTACCAAGCCACGTGAGCTTGAGGACCCGACGAGGTACCGTCTTCCTTGCAAGATACCGTGATACTTAACACCTGCACATAATAAAATTCAATGATATATCAATGGATACTAAGATGATTGTTGTAACTTATTCTACATTAAGGGTTTATCATTATTGAGAGATAACCGTACAATCAACTTTTTTGAAACATCTTGAGCGTACCTTGCCAGGCCACCAGGGAAAGCCATGGATTTTGCCCCATACAACGTCGCCCACGTCCATCCGCTTACCGTTGGTTGTAAGACAGTGCGCCACGGGGGTGGCAGCTAGACGCATGACCAGTGGGTGCGACTGATGAGGTGGAAAATCTGGCGCGGTCTCTACTTCCGGCTCATGTTCGCTCAACTCGTCGCTACTACCGCCCGAACTCTTACAGCCGGAGGACGCGTTGCTCACAGGATAATCACAACGCGCGTACGCATTCGTATTCAACCTCTTAAGGGATATCGACAACTTCTGTTTCAGGCACTGCTCCTTGATGGCTCTGTAGGACTCACCGCCGCCCGGTAAGACATTCCAATTCTGTTGAGGCTGCTCCTCCTCCTGCTGCTGTTGTTCCTGCTGCTGTTCCTGCTGCTGCGGTTGTCCCGTGGAATCCAAACAGGGTTGTTCAGACTGTGGCTGATCCGGTTGTTGCTGCTGTTGCTGATTCTTGTGCTTCCTGCCCTCCTTGTGCTTCTTTTTATGCTTTACCTTGTGTTTCCGACGGTGATATGAGAGTGGATCATACGTGGGGTTGTATCTAGATAAATTGAAATAGCAATAAATCGGTAAATTTTTGAAAAAATATGGCTTCTTAAATAAAAAATTTTAATATAAAGCAAAATACATTTTATAAATTAATAATAATAAAAAAAGTTGTAATACTTCTTTATATTGTATAATCATACAATTGTGCGATGTATTTTTATATAATTTATCTTATATGTATACATGTACTATATACATATATATTGTAAGAAAATAAAAGATGAAAAATACCATAAAATTCAAAACTATGCCAATTACGGATTGCTTGGATTTATATAAATTTTTCACTTGCTGTAATCTTACCTCGGCGATCCGTTGCAAGGAGATCTCGCTGGTGATACTCCACCCAGCATCTTTCTCCTAGCCTCTTTCTTGGCTTTTTTTAGGGCCCGTTTTGCCGCCTTTGCACTGGCGTCTTTCACCACGCCGCCCTGCTTCTGAGGATCTACCTGTTCTTGCCCGTCCTCCTCGCCCTCGTAATTGTCGCCGAAGGATCTGGGCAGCTCCAGAGGATCTCTCTCTTGCTGAGCGTCATCGGCGTCATCCGTCTCTTGCTCGTACGCGTCAGGATCCTGAGGTTTCGCGGGTATCTTGAGAACAGTTCCTTCGCCCTGCGCACCAAACGAGATCTTAATCACCGGCGTGGTCCTGGCAGTTCTCGTAGGATCTTCGAACACCGATTCGTCCCAGAGATCCTCCATCGAGCCCACCGAGCGCTTCTTTCTCGGCACTCTGCCGGTTCTCAGTCTCATCGTCGAATCCGCGGCCGCGAAGGTCTTCTTGTCCTCCTCTTCGGGAACCTTCGCGCTCTCCACCGACGAACTGCTGAGTCTTCTTGGCGTGGCGCAATAAGCCGTCGACGGATTATTGTCACAGTCGGCGGTGCACTCCACCCGTTCCTGCGACGACGCCAGCATGTTCAAGGACGCCTCCTCTTCGCTTCTAACAGGCCAATGTGAAGATTGTGCGCTCGCTGCGACCTTTACTTTGTCTGAAACAATTGTTCAGTCTTCAGTACAATCAAATACAGATCAAGATCATATCTTCAATTAAACTTCCTTAATTTGTCTAGAAATTCAATAATCCGAAAAATATTTTGAAATCTAATTCTCATATACTTATTATTTTCGCAAACACCTGGAGATACGTATCTCCTCGAATTATTTTAAACAGACACAGTAAGAGAAAATGAAACACAAAATAGAATGCAACAGAGATTTTAAAAACTCTAGATAAATTATATATATAATTTTTTTGTTAAATTATTTATATTTATATACATGAAGCAATAAGATAAAACTTTAGTCCTATATAATCTATTATCTATTAATGTCAAGTAATATGTTTAATTCTCAAGATTTGAACTTTGTTTCCATTCATGTAACTGAATTTAATTTCAACTGCTGTGCATAATTGGTATGATATATGCTCTCTAGATTTCTACGTATGAAACATATGTAATTAACTGATGTTATTATATCATTAGAAAAATAAATACATCGCAAAAGTAAATTGTTTGCTGAAAGAAAGTAAATTCGGAGTTGGTTACTTTTTCTCACACAGCTAATAATTCGCACAGAATCGCAATACATATATCTATAATTTTTTTAAATTGTATATTCTTAAAATCTGTGGTAATTGTAGAAGTTAACGTTAATAGTCACTCTATCGAAAATGTAACACGTAAAAACGTACCAGATAATTGACCGGACCCCTGCGTCGCGTTGCTGATCTCGTTGGGCTGCAATCTCGACAGTTTTGGGATCAGCGACGCTCCCAGCTTCGACGAGTCGGTACTCGAACTTGTCGTCTTCGTCGTCGCTTGATTGGAGACCGTGCTTTCCGCCCGGCATTCCGACAGCAGTGTTCGCTGAGTCTTCTGCGGTTGCTGACCGCAACGTCGGTCGCTTCTTCTCGTGGACCCTGAGATCAGCTGATAGAATCAGCAAAGAAAATAGTTTACTTCCATGCAACAATTCGGATCAAACATCTATTAAACGCGCAACGACATCGATGGAGCCTTTAGAAGCCCGATGAGATTAACGTTACCGAAAAAGGTGGTCGCTTATCGGAGCTTTAAACTCAGAGCTAAAAACTCTGAGAACTGATATGATCCACGTTACCACATTTTCGATAATATCGACAGTTACGAGTTTTTAAAAATATTTATTATGACTTCTGAGTTTCCCTGATTTCAAGTATTTTTAAATTTGTAGATTATTATAATAATGCAATTTCCGTCCTTGCGAATTTTTTGAAAACTCCGTACAAAGGAACGTTTCAGCCTACATATAAATGGGACATCCTATATACGGTACCTGCTGCGATTGCTGTTGCTGCTGCGCGTCCTCGTGCTTTCGCTTCCTGCTGACGTCGACATTCTCACTGTTCTCGTTGCAGATCGACCGGCACTTGCTGCAGAGCACCTGGCGGGGTCTCAGTCTCACCGTAGGCCTCGCGTTCTTGTATCTAGCGGGCGGATTGATGCTCCTGCGGAGATCGACCTTGGCAACGACGGCGGCCGCCGATGACGAAGACGCGCTCCTCTTCTCTTGGAAGTAGCTGAAACGCGCCGCGATCGTCGCCAGTTTGTCGCCATCGGGGTCCGGCACCGGCTCCGGCGGCTGAACACCGCAGGGAAGGCCCCTACAAGAACATAATGCATAGCGCGTCTTGTGAAGTTCGATATCTAAACTATTCCAAGAGATAATGACGCCTTATCAATATTTCCGTCGTTTCGGAACTTATTGTCTGTTTCTGTTGAAGACTCAACATTACAACGCGCCGCTACCTTAGGGATTTCTCAAGACTGCTTGACTACTTGATTAGTTTCCTATTTTCGCACGTATAGCGATAGCCGAGGGAGATTCGTTCGTTCACCTTACATAAACGCAAATCAATAAACACTGCGAGAAAATTGAAGATGTTTCTTGCGTTCCTTTATGAGAGATACTCTACTCAACGCTAATTATCTCGATTCCCCTCTGAATTCTACGCTTCGAGGAGTATTTTGGATTTGCTCCTTTCGACTAGGAGAAAGGCTTTCGACCGACATACGGACTTCGATTACCAAAAATGGTTGAAATGACAAATGGTTTCTCTTCATTTTTAAGACTTGAATTTTTTTACTGATTGTGAGTTCTCTAGATTCTCTCGCGACTTTGAGATTAACTTGCCTACGTGCATTGACAATTAAGTGTGAGCTAAACCGTCGTTGCGCCAAAGCTCTCAATAGAAACCGACGCGAAATAAGAATGGCCAGGCAGAAGATTGGGCAACCGCTTTCGGCTGTATGCTTCGTCGGCTTCCCGTGCACCGACAACGCGGCCATGTCATGGTATTGATTCGAGAGAGGCGCGTACAATGAGCGACAGCCTCTGACAGTATATCCATTAATATTTTCTGGGTCCCGATACGAGGCAGACCCTCGAAATTCCGAGTCAGTCCGCGCCGAGGGAAGAAAAATGGCCGGGAGGGAATATCGGAAATCAGCAGATTCGCCACGACGTGAAAATGATTATGATGAAACCTGATAAATTGGAGGGAGAAGGTCCCTGCCCGCTATCGCCGCTTATCCAATTTGTAATTTTGCAACGCGAAGATTTCCCGCAAGCCGTAAATTTGTTAGTCCTAGAATTATTCAAATTTTTTCCACGTTCTTGTATTCTAAAATCTGTAATGTGCGCGCGCTTATATCTAATCTCTGAGCTTGCCTCAATTTGCATTTTTAACTGAATCCAACTTTGATCAATCAACAAGCTTCTATTCAATAACGCACCGGTCGAATTTCTGTTAACCTTCGACCTTCGCAATTAGAATTCTAATTTGTTTTTCCCGACGTTCGCAATTATATCTCGTTAAAAACAACTGTAACAACAACTGACTCATTTCTTAAGTTAATAAAACAGACGGTTAACGTGGACTACGACGTTGGTATACGTGGCTGTTTCTCTGCTTTGTGTCCACGCACACATCCGCAGTTTCGACCCGCAAATGGTGGCGTTCTCAGAGACGTCGACGATATTCCCTTTGTTCCTGACGAACACGAGACCACTATATTGAAGGTTCTCAACCTTGGATCGTATACGCGAGCCGCATAGCTGGGACGTATTTTGGCTCGATGTCGAGCAGATCGTTCAAACCCAAATTCTGCTAAAATAAAGTCTATATTTGAAATTAACGAAATTTTATTAAAATAAGTTAATACTCTCATTGCAATTGATATATAAATTTGAGTTCTACGATCATGAGTTCTACAATCGCCCGAGAATGTTTCAAGGAATTCTTTGACGCTATAATCTTGATACCAATCTTTTTAGAAAAGGAAAAAGGCGGATTTAATCTCTTCGAACGTAAACCATTGTTAAACTTTATTTTTCGCTGTATATAAATATTTCATCGTATTTCCCGAAATTCTTCAAAATACCGCCAATTTTTCTAGAATTAAGAAAATTTTATATCGAATTATAGTGTGCACAGCGGAAAAGTATGGGAACCTCTGTCGCACCATACCGTCGTGCACTACGTGACACAAGCCAGGCCTGGTTGGTCGGTGGCCCCGACTAGCATTCAGGGCCGTAAACAGGAACTATACCGTCTCTGGATCACTTATCTTTCCTTATCTAGCCTAGCTCGAGATTTTACAAAATTGCCACACATATTGCAACACAACTGGCGTAAAAAAAATTCGCCAATAAATAAAAAACACCACTAAAATATCAGTATTGTTATATCAAATATTATCAATCGGGCCTAAAGCGGTGTCGTTTATTATTGCAATAAAGATACAAAAGTTAACGAAAGGAAAGCAAACGAACGACGCAATAACAACAGTCAATATTGGATACTCCCAAATAATTAATTAAGACGTATCGCTAATCACCCAGACCCTAAACGACCCTTCTGACCCCGCTTACAGCCCTGCCGGGCAATGGTTGTGTGGCAATTGCGACACGGAGCGGCCATTGGCCGCCCCGGCTTGGACAAGAAAACCTCTGGCGCGGGGTAAGAAAACGGGCAACAGCTGTTCGGCCACAGCGACGAGCCTGGCTCTGGACTCACGGGGCGGCTAACCCCGGCTGCGGCCTCTGAGAAAAATGCGCTGAGAAAAAAGACAACTGCATGCTTCAGCGGACAAAAGTAGCGATTGCACGAGCAAAATTGCCATTCGGATAAACGGGAGCGCGCTCGCGGACGGCCAGGTCCGGGGCAATTTGACATCGATCGAGATCGGTACCAGTGCGATTTCGAAGTCATCGAAATTGCACACCCCTATTCCGCGACAGAATCGAACAAATTGGATAATTGCACGGCGCGTTGACCGAAAATGAGTTTGCCCCGCCAAATAATAGCCTTCGACGGAATCGGTTTTTAATGTATCCATTTTAATTATGACATCCAGCGAGAATTCAGTTAATTCAATAATAAAATTCAATTCATGTTGCAATAACATATAATTGAGTACGATAAACACCACAACGGCTTCATGGTAAAACTTCAATAATGGAATTCATTAAGTGGATTAATCTTATTCGATGAACTCGGTGGTTATATATATTTGAGTAAATTCAGTTTAAGTAGCCTTTCCCACGCGTTATTGGCCTGACTATACATATAGAGCTCGCCCTTCATAAGTTCGTAGATTAACTCGTGTGTCTGCCACAACAGTGGTCAACTAATATAACGACTACTTAGTTGATTTCCCAATAATCGAAATGACTGCTCGTATCGAAGAAGTCGGCAACGACTGTATCACGAAGGTGGCGTTTACTATGCGAGACCATGAGTCATCGCAGCCACGTCTTTTTAGCATATACTGGGTGACACGAAACTTCCGTTACATTTATCAACGTATTGCTTATCGATTATTCGAAGTCCGCTTATTGCCTTAACAGAAATTTTATTGAAGAGAAAACTCCATTACCCGTCATTCGCCACTGTCAATCTCTCGCCCGTTAATTGCAGATGAACCTCACATTCAATTTAATAAAAAAAAAAAAAAAAAAAAAAAAACGATTTGACTAGCAATCTGATTCTAACACTGTCGCGCGAAGGAAATCCCAATAATTGACGCTCTCCCGTTAAATTATTATCGCCGAAAAGAATTCCCCGAGTTGGGGAATCCGCCATCGAGGGAAAGCGTGCGACTCGCGGGACACCGGGTATACGCAATATTACACGTGTATGTAACTGGAGGAAAAAAAGATAGGTGGAGAATGTAATATCTCATTTGTAATATCTCATGACGACTTTGCGACAGCCGAGTCATGTGAAATTTGACGAAACTCGCGGGACTTCCACGCCCATCGCAGCTGGCGCCGGAAGGAGAACATCTATACGCGCTCGTATACACACTTCCTATTAAATAACAGATAAGTTATCAAAATTATCGGAGCTTTCGGCACTTGGACCTATTTACGTCTCGGAGAAAATGAGATACTTCGTGCCAAGTTTTGTGCGTTAAGTTCGTGCACTATCGTGGAAGCCGACGGGCGTCGCGCGCGCCGTCGAACGGCGCCTCCAACTTCTGCGACAACTGTAATCCCGTGGATCGTGATAATTAAAATATCTCGAATCGGATTCGAATATCGTTCCCTACGATACTTTAAAACTGAATCACAAAGCTTTAAACCTTCCGATCCAAATTTCAGCTTGGACAACTATACGACAATTAGAAAGTTAAAAGTGATAGGGGAAGATAATGAGGCATAACTCCAGAAACGAAGTGAGAGTCGGAGAAAAACTTTTTTTTCTTAAAAAAACCTCCTAAGTTTTAAAAATAATTAATACATCTTTTACATCTTTTAACAGTCGGATTATTTCTCGATATTAAATCGACGTTTCATTCAAAATTTAATTTTTTAAAAAGTTGTTACACTAGTGTTTCTTTACAGATACATATTTATTCTTGTATAAAAGTGACAGAATCTACTTCCCGATTCACAATTTATATAAATACTTCCGTTTCATGAATGAAATATGCAGTTAGGCTCGAAAGAGAGATCCTTGAATTCCGAGAATGCTAACACGAGAAAGTCGTCGGCACTTTTGTGTAACCGCCCAATTTTAGATCGATTATATAACGACTCCTTGAGATCCTGAATCCTGACGCTGTCAGACATTTGAAACAGTGGTTTTGTTCCAAGTACCTGAATTTTTATAAGTTGGACATAACACATCCTTGAATCTCGACGATATGTCTGAAGATTTGCAAGTTATAACCGCGGTAACCAACCGGACTTCGTCTATATAGCAATGGGACATCAATCATCGTTTACATCGATCCATAGATCATTCTGCTTTTTGTCCCGATCTTTATTTGCCTGTATCTTAATCTTTTGGCTTGCGTGGCAATTCTAGAATCCTAATTTCCTCGAATTCATGAATTCGAAGATAAAAAACCATCATAAATTATTTGTTCAGCTGTGCAATCTATAATACTTCGGCGTTCTCGAATTTTTCGCGTCTCGTGCATCAAAATCTCAGAATTGTTGTACGCGGGAAAAAATGGATTATAGCTACTATAGCAAATTTATTCGTAAAATATGAGCTAACTAACATTTTTTTTGCAGCGAGAGCTATGATTTTGCAATAACAGCAAAACTTTTTGTTAAAGTTTTGCCGAACCTTTTACCCGCTATACTTAGTAATAATTGCAAAAAGATTTTGCTAACTATTGCTAAATTATAGCTCTCGCTGCAAAAAAGAAAATTAGTTATCCCATATTTTACGAATAGATTTGCTATAGTAGCTAATCCTTTTTTCCGTGTAAATCGAAAAAAAAATCGAAAGAATCAAACCCGCAAAACAACATATGGGTAACATTTGTTTCCCGAATACAGATATTTGCGCGTGCTTCTCTCAAAATTATTGCTATAATTTTGAAGAATATGAATCGATGAGCGCGTTCAAGGATTTTTTTTGAATTTTTAGAGTTCTCGGTATCCTGGAATATCGAGACGCCTATACATAAAGCTGTGCAGGAAATAACAAGCCGCAGAATGACACAAAAGAGCCTAGTCATTAATATCCGGTTTGACAAGCAATTGTCACTTTGCCTCAAACCACGAACTTGCGTGTAGCAATAAAAAAATTTAAAAAAAAAAATCGAAGCCCTCTCCGAGGGCTTGTTTTTTGAATTTATGACTTGTAGAACATTTCTCCAGGATCACCAAACATCTTGAGAAATCTCAAGTGGACGAACCACATAAGTGGACTTAGTCATCAACTTTTCTATTGAACATTCCATTATGTGTTCGTCATTCCGTTCACAAATAGTGACTCAGGTACCTTGGAACCGACCAATTTCCAAAAAAACACATCGTTCTCAGGTCTCGGGAAACACACAATGCAAAACTCCTGTAAGAGATCAATGATTCGCGAGAGAATTTAATTCGTTAAAATTTGGTGTGATTAAGCACCAGGCATCATATCAATTTCCAGCAAAACCTGATCCCGACGGACCGGAGGATCGCCAGATCGATGAATCAGCTAATCCCAAGCTCTGTTCGGGACCACCAGCCGTCGGAAACCTTTTTGGCTTCAGCGGCGGAGCCCGCATAAGGGCGCCCTTTTCTCAAGATTTTTTCAAAGCCGAAGGGTGGTCGGGGGTTGAATATTGTTTCGATGACAGAACAAAGGCTTTCGGTAAACGAGAAAAAATTAAAAAAAAAAAAGAACAAGTCATAGCACGAGACCTATTCTCTCTCTTTCTCTTTCCCTCTCACCCTCTCTCTCTCTCTCTCTCTCTCTCTTCCTTAAATCTTACCTCTTAGCGGCGTCGAGGAGCGCACCTTGGAAGCACTTGGCGCCATGGACGAAAGATACCACGAGGATGTCGGGCAGCGCGGATTCGACGGTCACGAGGATCTTGTTGCCCGTGGCGAGCGCGAGGTGCGCGGACGGGGCCTCCGCCGCCGCGGCCGCCATCTTGCCTCGAATTTAGAGTTATTGCGAGCGAGCGTGCGAGTAAGCCTGGTGGTGTGTGGTGTGGTGTGGGCTTTGTGCTTTCCGCTTCGCTCCGCTACGACCGAGCCGACCGAGAGGAGCGAGCGGCTCGTCTCGTGTCGTTGTCGTCGTCGTCGTCGTCTCGTGCGCCGCGCGCCGCTCCGCGCCGCGACGCACCGCCCCTTGTTTCTTTCTCTCTCTCTCTCTCTCTCTCTCCCTGTCTCCCTCCCCTTTCTCTTTCTCACTCGCTCGCTCGCTCGCTCGCAGTCTGTCTGAACCGGATGACGTGAGGAACGACGGCTGACGGCTGCGGCTGTGTGCGCTGTGCGCGAAGCGCGAAGACCGCGTGACGGGCGGTGAAGCTTTACGGCCAGGGGGCAGGTGGGGGACAGAGTGTGTAGGATGGCAAGTAGAGGGGACGTTTGCCTAGCAGCCCACACAGCTGGCTGCGCCGCCGCCCCCGGTGCGCCTGCGCGCGCTGGAGGCGGCCCGCCACGCCAGGTCTGTATAAAAGGCGCTTCCAGGGGCCCTGGAGCCACACCAAGCCACACTCTCGTTTTATGACTGATGAACAATGCTACCAACCGACGTCAGATTTTCAGAGAAGCAAATTTGCGCAGATTGATATGATAAAACTGATATAGCGTAGTTCCATCTCTACGTTATACATGTACACCTATTTATTTAATATAAATTTCTGATTTTGTAAAGTCTTGGATTCTAATCAAAATAATGGACAACGTGTGAGATTAGCTGTTGTGCACAATATGTTGTAAACGGTATGAACGCGGCTTAGCGCAAGTATAGTTCTCTCCCATTGAAGGGCGCGTTCGCCGGTGTCAGTAGCGTATAGTAAGGGCTCTTGTGTTGTACGATCATCGCACGCGGTATCGCGCTCCTTTTGGATTCGACGCCGCGACGCCGGGCGCCCGTCGCACACGTCTCGGCTCGGCACTTGCCGACGACATTGAGACAGAACGGCCGGGAAGGGAACGGCCGAGCGCAACTCCAGCGTGCAGCGTGCGTTTCACGGGTAGGGTGAGTGGCTAGGATTTATGCTTTAATACTTTAATAAAACGTTGCATAAGCGCTTCAAGGCGACGCGAGTGCAGCGGTGGGCAGGATTATTCCTGCTACCGGGTTCAATTTGCGGCCTGATATAGCGACCGTAATTCTCCCGCTCCATGTCCATACGTTGTTGACATTTGATGTAAAAAGCGTTATGGTAACACAAGTGGTCATTTGGTTCGACCACTGTGATTGCCGGTGCACCCTACCGAAAACTGGGTCGCCGCGCCGCTTCGACCGCAACTTTTCTGAGAGCGCGGAGAGTCGATACAGGATATGTGACGAGTGCTGGAAGCTGGAAGAGATGAAGTGATGCACGAGAGGAATATATTGATAATGCGAAAAGTGCGTGTAATGTGGTGACGCTTGTTAAGCCATGTTCACACGTTCTCACAGCTATCAAATAATTTTTAGGATCGTTCACATTGACTGAAGACTGAATAACGAAAAGATGACGAAAATCACGTTACAAATCGTAACTGATATTCGAGTAAGAAAAAGGATAGTAAAAAGAATTTAAAAAATAAAAAAAGAGGAGAGAGATCTATAAATTAAAACTTTTTAATTGCAATAAGAAAGTTAATAATTTATACGTCGACTAAATCAAATTAAGATTTATTCGATTGAATTTAATTTGTTAACGGCAATATGAACAGAGAAGCAGGTTTTATTTAATTAATTATTATACATTTTGTCCTTATATTGCTCTATGTTTTTACTTGATGATTTGTAAAAGTGTGCTGGGGCTCTTGAAACGTGTAATACGTTCTTGCGCGATTACGGCTTGCATTCGAATGATTAGCGGCGACGTATATATATGTACGAATGACAACACCGATTAATGCGCAATGACGCTTATCTATCAATTCCACTATGAGATTGCAAACGATTTAGCGTTATTCCGACTTTCGCGGACTGTCCCTTTATTTTATTTCTTGTGAGATATGATCGCTTATCAGATTTGTTTACAGTTGAAATTTCGATCATAAGGCCGTTTTGATATTATAGAATATTATAGACGTCTTTTAATCTAAAAGCTTTCTTATATTATACAATAAATCGTCCTAATCTGTAACGCTTCTTAAATTGCATGCGAGTAATCATTATCATTATCATTTGCAGTAGGTATAATCTAAAAAATAAAAATCAAAGCCGATATCTCGTCACTGATGATAACCGAACGTTTGCGAAAAAGTTTTCAAAGTTTTACACTTGCATCTGCTGCTCGCGAATCAAAGAGAATTGTTATGTATGAAGAAGAATATTAAAATTTGATCCCTATATATTTTATTCCAATATATGGAAGGCACATTTGACACAATATGCCAAAACAAAAGGATCTGTTATCAAAAATTATCTGTAGGCGAGACTTATTAATTTTTTAATGCATATAGAAATAAATTTGAGAAAGTATAATTGATATATAGATTTGTATTTCTCTGTAGACACAAAACTAGATATTTCTGAATGGAAAAATTTCAAAGTTTTAGATAAAGTTTTGAATAAAGTTTGGTGACGAAAGAAAATTTCAAGGTTTTAGATAAAGTTTGTTTAACGAAAAAGAATATAAAAGAGAAACGAAATACAAGAATTATGACTTCAAATCAACAAATTGTATGAACAGTAAAAGATTACAACATTAATATCGTTCGTTCTTTGCTAGATTTATACTTTGAAGAATATTTGCATCGACAATAAATACTGACCTTTATCTTTTGCTCTATAATTATTAATATGTGTGTGTATTATCTATTATGCTCATTCTGCTCGTGGAAAAATATTACGTAACATCTCGATGACAAGGAGCGAAAATTGCTGCGTGTATATTAAAAATGCTCGACCGCAGCGCACTATTTTCATGCACAGAGAGCTAGAAAGAGAGAAAGAGAGAGTGAGAGAGAGAGAGAGAGAGAAAGAGAGAGAGAGAGAGAGCTCGCGCACTGAAACTATAAATATATCCTCATTTTGTCGGACTTCTTGTAACATTATGAAAGGAAGCATGGTTTATATGCGAAACGTATAATCACGCAGAACGGCCAGCATTCGACGTATAAGATCCATTTGTATAAAACTTGCAGTATATCTTGTCTTAGAATGTTATACTTTAGCACTTTAATTAAGACACTCTGTATGCTCTTTATCGCGCGTATCAACCGAGCGAAAGTTTTCCAATTTATAAATAACAGTAAATACATCGAAAACATATTAAAAAGAAAGGAAATTAAGATTTTCCAATTTACAAAAAGTCGCTTTTGTAAAATTATAACTTTATCTCTTCCGCTTCACGAATTATATTTCTGATGATTAGACATTTGTGCTGGAGATATCTCTTAATTGGACACGATGACGAATGAGAGAATGGACCTGGACAAACCCTTGTGGGATCAAAACACCTTCGTGGGACGGTGGAAATACTTCGCGTGGATGACCGACTTCCGCACCTGCGTCAAATCAGAATCGGAGCTGTTAGCTGCTAAGAAGTTGTGCGAGCAGTACAGGTGATAGGAAAACATACGTCACGCAATTTCGTGAAATTTCTTTTTTGTTTAAAAACTTTTAGCACTGTCAATAATATCGAATATTTCTGTCTGTTATTATATATGTATATTTAATATATTTATCAATTCTTGAACATAGTTGGAAATGTCAATACATTTGTGTTCAACCTAAGTTTCCTTTGAATTAAAATTTGTTATTGGGAATAACAATGCGACCAATGGGACGCTGTATGCATTCGACTTTGTAATTCTCGAGTCGCTTGAAAATCTTCGCCTCTTGTACATTATAGAATTGGCAAAGAGCCAGCCGATACTACCAGAGAGCAAATTATCTATGCGAGGAAGCTGTACGAATCCGCCTTTCATCCCGACACCGGCGATCTGCAGAATGTCTTCGGCAGAATGTCCTTCCAGGTGCCGGGAGGAATGGCCATTACCGGCGCTATGCTTCAATTTTACAGGTATTCTGCACAGAACTCAATTTTTTATTGGAAATTCGATCCTTTTTCGTGCCACGGTCATTGGAGATTCTTTTATTCGTTTGATCATATCGACATTTTGAAGAAACTAGAAACGTTTTGGCAATCAAAATTTTATTAATTATTTTAATAAAATTTTAATAAAATATGATGTTTTTGTTAATCGAGCTCCTATGATTTCATTCTTCGTTTCAACAACTTATCGCGTGATCTATAGAATATTTTATTGCTTCTTTTCTAACACGTACACTATGTACTAACTATGTTGATTCGATTTAGGACGACTCAAGCGGTAGTTTTTTGGCAATGGGTCAACCAGTCTTTCAACGCGCTCGTCAATTACACCAACAGGAATGCTAACAGTCCTGTAACGACCAATCAGCTAGGTGTAGCTTACATTAGTGCTACTGTCGCGGCGATGATAACTGCGATAGGATGCAAATCGTATTGGGAGAAACGCGCGAGCCCTTTAATGGCTGTAAGTTTTGCAAGAGCAATTTAGAAACTACGCAGAGTGTCCCAGAATTACATCAATAACTAACGAACCTTCCATTTTGACGAAATTAAAGTAGTTTATTATTTTAATTTGTAAGAAGATCGACCATATTAGAGCTTTTATTTTTGGAGCACCCTGTATATAATTTTGAACTAGAGTAGGTATCCGAGACTCGTCTCGAATTGTTGGAAGCCTAGATTACTGAATACAAGAGATAAAAAACTTATTTCAGAGGTACGTTCCGTTCGCCGCAGTGGCGGCCGCTAATTGCGCTAATATCCCTCTAATGAGACAGAATGAAATTGCGAACGGCGTGGATCTCGTTGACGAAGACGGCAGGAAACTTACAAAATCGAAGGTATACATTATTTATAGCTGACGAATAAATTTGCTCAATTTTACACACACAACGCACACGCACATAAAGATTAATTTATATATCTTATCAAATTAAATTTGCAAGATGAGATAATATTAAAATTTTGGAGTACGCACGGTCGTTGTAAATCTTATTAAACTTCACTCTAAACATATTGGAATTTTTTAGTAACCGTTGTTAAATGTTTTCAGTTTGCGGCTGTGAAAGGCATCAGTCAAGTCGTTATTTCGAGAATCGTCATGTGCGCACCCGGCATGCGTATGTATTGAAAAATCGATTAAACATCTCGATTTAAATTACTTTTCTACGAATTTATTTGCAGACATCTAGTTAATTAAAACGATAATTAATTTCCGCAGTTATCCTACCGCCCATAATGGAAAGATTGGAGAAATACGCGTGGATGCAAAGAATCAAACCACTGCACGCGCCGATACAAATTATGATGTGTGGAATTTCGTGAGTATCACACCCTTTTTTATTTTATTTTTGCCTGCCTTATCGTTGCCGTTAAATTGTTACATTAATTATTGTGTGAATTTTGTGTCAAACAGGCTGACGTTTATGGTGCCGACGGCGTGTGCGCTATTTCCACAAATGTGGTAAACAATGCTTCTATTTATTCTACATTTGAAAACTCTTCTTTCTATATTTTATATTTAATTTATTATGCGATGCGTTTTGTAGCTTCTTCAAAACGACTACCTTGCAGCGCTGGGAGCCGGAAAACTACGAGTTACTACAAAAGAATTGCGAAGGCAAACTGCCGACGTATTTATATTTTAACAAGGGGTTATAATGTTATGAGAAAAGTTCTAGTTCTATGAAATTAAAAACGTAAATAAGTGTTATTATTCCATCCTTTATAAAAATATCGTTGTTTCAAGTGACACAGTGATGGTAAACTCTTCTGCTGGATCAGAAACAAACTCGAAATTGATATTAATATCACTTAAGTTAGAGTCAATTATTATAATAGAAATTTTTTTAATTTGCTGTTAAAAATTTACGCACAGCTCTTTCTTATGATTTAAGGTATTAAATTTTAAATGTATAGATATATTAATAATATTTTAATTAACGTTTAGTCAATTTTAAATTAGGATTTAGACACAAGACGTAATATCCGCAGGGTGATAAAATAAAATTACGTCGGCACATGCTAAAGTATCTTACAATAAGAGAGAAGTGTCTTTAGCCACGATGCAATAGAAACAATAGATTAGTAAAGGATGAAACGTTAACAATATAAGTTGGTGTTTTACTGACGCATAATTACAAATTGTAGCAATAATTTTATTTATATAAATAAGTGCTTCATTGTTCCTGTGTCAGGCGTTTTAACATTAATTTATAAGTTTCGCATGTTTTAAATGCAATATTTACTTAAGCACTGTAATTATACTTAATATGTTATTAATATTATTGAATTTTGTGATGCCTGCCAAAGGTAAAAATGCTGCCACATATAGATACAATAAGAAACTCTTTGCTACATATATAATTAATGATAGATATAGTAACAACACGATTGCATCAATAAATGTTGTTCGATAATTAAATATTAGCATTTTCTATGCAGCTTTAATGATTCCTATATAATTTCATACTTCGGGAATTCAAAAACTTCACAGATCGAATGGAAAGTCTAATAATACGTTTATATTTGTACAATACGAAACAGGATATAAATTTATTTTTATTTATACTGACTACAATCCCTTGTTATAATAAACTTTATCCGGATGTTTGCGCTGACCCATTTTCTCTCGAAATATTTCGTACTCCTCCGGACATATTTTTAACATTTCCGGTGTCATCGAGCTTAATAGGAAAAACATGTTACTGTCTTTATTTAATATTCCTTATTTAAAAAAGACTTAATTCTTTTATTCAAAAGTATTCAGAATTAATTTAAACTCTTACTTTCTCTGCGGAAAAATGGCGAGCGCCGAAGGGATCATGACCAGCAAGCTTAAGGAGAAAAAGGGACATTTGTTAATTATACCTACTTGCGCCAGAGATTTTTTTTATCAACACTTGCGTCATTTGTGCAGGATTGTGCAATATCAATTTACGGAAAACACGCTATGAGAATTACCAGAGCGTGCATAAGCCAATTTCGACGGGAAATGTGATCCACGGACGAAGTTGGTAGAAGCAATACGATCGCATGCGTTGCGTGATGATCGGGATCATCAGCATTCCAGGCGCGGCCATTATTATCCTTGTGAAGATGCACTCGGAGATACCCTTGACGGAGGCCACCTGCGACTTCATGATGCACACCTCGTTACCGTTCTTGACGAATATGGGAATACCCCGTTCGATCTCCCGTTGCCGCATTATGGGGAGATTTACCATGTTGCCGGCAGCCACCGCGCAAAACGGAGCGAATCTCTGCGATGAAGAAGACAATCTCTTG
Source organism: Temnothorax ravouxi (assembly GCA_030770255.1). NCBI lineage: Eukaryota > Metazoa > Arthropoda > Insecta > Hymenoptera > Formicidae > Temnothorax > Temnothorax ravouxi. The sequence goes on along the minus strand of JASTWP010000708.1, from coordinate 73,459 downwards.
AACCCTCATCGATCTTGCGTTCCTCTTTGCGTTACAATTAATTTTCCGATATTTAAAAATAAAAAGGAATCCAAATACTTAAAAAAATGACAATTATAAGTAAAATAATCGAAAGTCTTGAGATCGCGAATTATATATATCTACTAGATTTACGATTTTATAAAATTTTATTAGTTATCATTTTTTTAAGATTAGAGGAAAATTGAGACATTGTTTGATGACGTCTTTTAAACGTTCGTATAAATAAAACAGGAAATTCGGGAAAGAACGAGGAATTAGATTTAGGGTGAATTAACTGCAAAGAGAGTGCCTCTGGTGGAGAACAGCTTCCTGAATCCCAAAGCGGCCGCGCAACTCGCCGCGGTGGCGAGCACGAACGCCTGCCGGATAACGTCGGTGTCCTGCGGCTCGTCGCTCATCGCGTTTCGATTAGTGTAATTGACAAATGCGTTGAGGCCTTGATTAACCAGCTGGCAGGCTATCACGCCGAAGGCGGATCTGAAGGAAATATCGTGCACGATAGAAATAGAATCGTACGGGAATCGATTGATCGGAAATTCGCGTGCGCGTGAGACAATTATTTATTATTTGTCTAGAAAGTTAACTTGTAGAAGGTCAACATGGCAGCGGTGAGGGCGACGGAACCAGGCAACTGAAAGGACATTCTCCCTATCACGTGCATGAGCTCGCCATTGTCAGGATGGAAGGCGCTATCCTTGAGCTTCTTCGCGTAGATTATGTCCTTTCTTTGCAAGCCCTCCGGCTCCTTCCCAGCTCTGAATAACAGTCGAATGATAAATAATAATAAACATTAACGTTTTAAACATAAATTATTATAACTATATAATTTAATATAATTATATTAATCATATTATGTGTTATATGTATATTACATATTATATATAATTGTATATTATAAATTATTATATGTAATATGTTTGTGACATATTATTTTATTATATATAATTATATAATAATTATGTATTATTTTTTTAATAATCCTTATAATAAATTTGATTTCTTTAAAAATTGAAACGCTAACAAATTGATTTGAGAAGAGATTTGTTTAGAGAAAAAATTAATTTAGAGAAAGAAGGAGAGAGAGAGAAAGAACTTTACCATTACAACTTACTTGTAGTCCTCGCAGAGCTTTTTTGCTTCCCACAATTTGTTCTCCGGCACGAGTATCGTGCGGCAGTCGGTGATGAAGGCGTAATGCATCCATCTTCCGAGATACGTGTCTTGGTTCCAAAGTGGTTTATCAACGTCGATCCTATCTTCGGATTCACCTCCAAGTTTGCCACTCTTTCCCTTCATCGCCAGTCGCCCAACTAATCGCGTCTCTCTCGTTATTTTCGAATTTACGATTAAAAATACTAGTATATAAGCAAAAATGTACGTACGCAGAAATGACAGCTACGATATAATGCAGAAGAGACTGTGCTAAATAAATTTTCGAAACAGCTATGCTGACAGTTTAGACGGATTGAAGATAAAAAGCGCGTGATAATTCCGATATGATTTCCAGCATTCTTTATTCTCACATAGCATTTATTTAGTATGTTTATAAATGGCACTCTGTCACAACGGTATTTCACAGTACATCGTGAACTTATAATCAAAACCCTCGATATAAGACATGAAAATAAGAGATAGATCATGCGTTTTCAATATCACAAAAAAGAGCAAGGCTGCTGGTTTCGTTCTTTTACTACTCGTTGCTCTGACAACCGCTTGTACATATTTTCAAGACATATGGCAATATGTCAGATGTAAAAAAGTATTATCCCAAAAATTAATTATGAAAATAATTTTTTATCATGTTTTTGGTAATAGTTTATTAATGAGTGACCATGATTAAAGGCCGTAGATTAATTATGAAAACAATTTTATTGTGTCCTTTAATGTTTTTTTTGGTAACGTTTATTAATAAGTGTTAATAAGTGACGAAAGGCCTTCGGCTGATGATAGAAAAATTATTAATCGAGATAAATGCAATGTGAACGTCGTGAACATTTATTTTTATATTGACACCCATGTTTCACAGTTTATATTAAATTATATATCCACTAATTCGACTTGGCAATTCTGAATTTTTCTTACAGAGTAGAGCTCCGCGGAAAGCATTTGGTATGCACTGTATATATACATTCGAATTTCATGTCCGGGCTCTCGTAAAGTCCATTGCACGTAACAAAGTTTTATTAGTCATTATCGTAAGGCCATAAGAAAATAGACCAATCACAGTCGATTATTCTCCTTGAACTCGAAGAGTAATCGAGTTAATCGAGGAATTAATATTTTCAAAAGTTGCTTATACGAAGTAGTTGGAAGGCAATTGTCGCAACGCGCTGAACACGAATTTTGCTGTCGCTCTCTCTCTTTCTCTCTCTCTCTCTGATGGGTATCAACAATGTAAAATAGACATTCGACCATTACAGGACATTGCAAACGACGGAACAATGCAATTTGCCACGATTTTCGAACACATTTTGTAATATTTTATAGCAAGACGATAAAATTTAGGAGAAATTAAAGATAAAGGATAAATTTAAATTGTACTTGTGGATACAAAAATAGCGGTCAAGGTTGAAAAGTAAGTTTTATTTTGATAGCATTCTTCTCTCTGCATCTTTATATCACTTACAGTTCAGCTGTCGAAATTGGTCTCTCTCAGGATTTGTTTATATCGAATAGCATCGGAAATAAGCAATTATCGTAAGACATATTTAAAATTTGCTTTTTGATATTTAAAAGAAACGGGCTTCGCTTACGTGAACGATCATATTTCTTTCAATCAATCGCATATATTTGTTAAAAATATAAAATAATTATCATGCGGTAATAAATAATGCAAACATTATTGATGATATGCTATTAATTCAACTTTCCAATTTACATGACTTGAGACATAATATTAAACACGGTAGAAAACGAAATGTTAATAATTGCATATATATAAGTTTGTACAGTTTGCTTTTGTTACCTTACTGTGCGGTATATTGTCATGTCACATATTGTTTTTGTGTTATAAACTGAATTTATTATCTAGAAAACTGTGAACTACTGGAGGTATATATATACTAGTACTACATTTTTAAACGACTGGTAAGTGAATCTTGCATCGATATTTTCATGCGAAAAAATATTGAGCATCTAATGGTGTAGCGGATATATATATAAGAATGATAAATTAGAGATATGAGATAAATTCTAATTGCATTTAAGAGTTTAAAAATTGGAGATTAATGATTAACCGAAAGAATTTGTCCCTTTGCACGCATCATTTTGTTTAAACTCAAATTCGCTCATTCTGTTAGGGAAATAATTTTCAGAATTTAATTATATTGATTAGCTTTAAGACACAATTATTGCATTATGTGTATTCAAATTTCGCGTCCAATATCTCCAACTAAGTGTAAATGTAAATATAATCCTACAATTAATACACGATTTTTGCAAAAATTTTATCGGCAAATTATAGTTTTCAAGAAACATTGCTGTGAAGTAGATCTCTCGGTGCCTTCCAAGACCTGAAATGGATCTTGAAATTTACAGGACCGAATCGCAGATTTCGTTGTAAAACCCGCGTACAGTGTATATTATTGACATTTAAAATTTAAGTTTTTCGATAACAATCAAAATGTGGTTTTTTCCTCCTTATACCCAGTGCTTGGAGAATTTTTCCAATTCTGTTATGTTAATTATATCATATTATAACAGAGACAGAAATTGAACTTATCTCACTTATTTTAAATGATCGGTGAGTAAATTTAAATATTTTTATAGTGAAAGTTGCAGTGTGGATTAGCGGAATTTAGTAAATTTGTAATAAATAAATAGAAAAATTATGTAAATAAATTTTATAAAAGTGCATGTTAAATACGAATATAATATTTTAAAAAACCAAAATAAAGGTTGGTTAAATCGATTAAAAATGATACTGTGCCGCGCATTCAAATTTCACGTTCTTTATTTTACAGACAAAGGAAATATGAATTTAATCATAAACGTGGACAAATATATGTGTTACAGAAATTATAGAATAATTGCACGACCGTTTCAAATCTTCGCGAAAATGTTTACCGACGGAGATGTGTTCGTCAATCTTCGAGAAATATTGATACGAAGCAAACCGTGTCCTCTACGACTTAACTAAAGTACGAATCCGCAGGTTGTCGATAAATTACACGCTCAGTCTACTGTTGACGTCGTCAGCGTAAGCTTTAACTTGGAAGACTAAACTGACAATAAAATGATCAGTTATTATAAATATGTTTTTATAATATGTCTATTTGACCTGTGGATGTCATTATTTAAGACATGCTTAGAAGGATCAATGATTGTCGGCGAGTATCTTGAAATGCTCATACAGTGCTTGTATTTTATCTTTTTTATTATACTATTAGTTCTTTTATGATAATTGCTTTGTCAAAATGTACCTCTAAAATTATAATCAAGTTTTTTCGGAGAAATACATAGGTTTTAATGTAACAAGATAACGTGAAAACAATTCTGAAGAAATCTCGGAAAAATGTTTAAATGACCGGTGAGTGAATCTTAAAATTGATATACTTTTCTATACGAGAAAAAATTTTAAACGTGTTTTGATAGTATCTAAGAAATTTATTACAGAAATTTATTATTTTAATAGCGATATCTTGTCTCAACACGTTCATCAATTCTACACTAATTACAGTTTCGATATGTATGTATATACATCAATTCGTTTCTTTTTTGGAAATCGGCAGATTCTCTATCAAACTTTAAATGCAGCAAACAATTGCTGATGCATGCAGTCAGAGTTTCGCGTTCAGTATAGCTAAGGTAATAACGTAAACATGAACGCGTGCATGATCATACGCCGAATAATTCGAAACTTTTATCCGCAAATTGCTCGCCAATTTATAAGAAATATTGACGCGAAACAAATTTGTTTTCCAGAACTCTTCGAAGTTATGTACAATGGAATAATCAATTGTGCGTGATAAATCGTACGCATTATATGTTAACATAATGCATAACATAATGTTAATATAATATGAGACGTATATAGTTCCTTCAATTTTTTATGGGCACAGAATTTATTATGGACATAAAATGTAGGACGTTACTATATAGGATGCGAATTACTAGGATCCATTATTCAATTACGCTTTAGATATGGTATTCTTTGCTAATGTGGAATTTTTGGTTTCAAAACTTATGCAATTTTCATTCACAAACAAGAGTGTAACAGCAAAATTACAAAGAAGTATCTGAAAGAATCTCTCACCGGAGAGTTAAATCTTCTATTATTTTTATGCATTATCTCGACGATTTATTTCATTTATTAATTTGTTAACCGACTTCATCAAACCGTTATAATTCTGCTGATCAAATTTCGAAATCAAAGAAATTATGTGGAACTCTGAAAATTTTTTGAAGATATAATGCCATTTTTATTCTTGCACGTGAATTTCGTGTTCGATGTCCTGAAGTAATAGAAATCCGGAATAAAATTATATATATATATATATAAAATATGTATATATTCATATATGTTTTCCTTCCGTTGTACAATATCTGTATATATAATAAATACTTCATATATATATAAAAGTATATATAAAGTTCGCACATCAAAAAATAATTAGAAAAATAACTTTGCATTGTTTTTTTTACAAAAAGTAAAATTGGAGTAATATTATACAATATTCTATACATGTTATCTATAATTATATATAATCATATTTTATATACGATCATTTATATTCATATATAATTATATATAATTATATATAAGCAAGTTTTTTTTTCATTTCTTTAAACTTTATATTTTTTGTGAAAAGGACTGGAATATTTCTAAGTGGCCGTAAGTAGATCCTTGAATTAATATTTTCATATTCAGAACGAAGTTTCGAACATTCGTTGAATATAATATCTATGTAGTAATATTTTTATTAACGTCATGTGTTACAGTGTTAACATTTGTTTGAATTATTTGATGATTTGAAGCAATAGCCAAGCGACTGATAACGAAATGGATGAAAATGACGAAGTAGAAACTTTAGATGTCGTCACTACTCACTTTTCTCTTTCGTACTCAATACTTTAACGCATCATTGGTTTTGGTATACCTTTGCCAATTGATTTGAGTGCTCACATCAAGCTTAATAAGTTACCTAAATTCATATTCAAATGAAATGATATAACCGGAAATATTCGAATGGGATTAAACAATTTCCAAGCAATTGGTAAGTTTCTCTTGAATTTATATCCTCATGCATGAAATGAAATTCGGAGCTCGGAGCGTTCATTGACCGCGTCGAATAATGTTCGTAACGAGAGAATAGAGATGAATAGAGATGAAAAGGGATTAAAGATGAAATAGATTTGGATTGTTTGAGAACACGAAAAGGCAGTTAATCGGAAGAAACGCGCGCGATTATCTCGGCAACGGCATTCGTCTCTGCATGGTTTACTTTATTTGTTTAATTCGGGACAGGTCTTTCTTCCCGAAAATCAGCACCCCCAAAATTCATTTGAATAAAATCGCTGGAAACGGCAGCCGCTACATGGCTTCCCATACACACGAGTTTAAATCTCGCGTTCTAAGAGCGATGAAAACGTAAATATAAACTCGTGGACGGAAACGCGATCGCTTCGCAATGTCGCGCATCGGTTTTATCGAGACGCTTATTCCCAATCTCGCGAAAACATTGGCGTGAGACAGTACGCGTAAAATCCTCGGGATCCCTCGAAATTCATACGATCAAGTCGCCGAACATAATAATTAAATTGCGCGTACAGTGCGTGCTGTGTTAATATATAGTGTTTAACAATCCGCTAATTTAAAGCAGCAAGTAACACCACTAATAGCGAAATGGAGCTTTTCGGCGAAATGAATGTGATTCTTGTTTTAGTAACTGTCATAACTGTTCTCTTGCTGCTTTTCTGCTATCAGTTAATGTGAGAGTACGCGAAAGATGTTGTTGAAAGGAAACACCTCTGTTCTCCTGTTTTAAATCTGTTTTAATCTGATCTTCAAGGACGACACGACTGGAGAATATTCGGACAAATTTTCGAGCAGTTAATGTATAAGTAAATGTCGAACCGATATTTTTCTGCGTGAAATGGAGTGTGTATTAAATTGCATCCGGCAATTTCATGGCGGAAAAGAGAAATTAAGATAAAGACGAGATAAATTCGAATTGCTCGCTGACTCATAAATGGCAGCTAGTCGACAGAAATGTGATTCTTTATCTCGGCGACCTTCATCTCTATTGCACGCGATTCACTATATTTATACAGTAATTATATATCAATTCGTTACAATTTTTCCTTCTAACTCGGTTAGAAAATCTCTGCTCTTAGTAGGATTCGTTTGGATGGAGTTGCTCGAAACAGCAGTTCGCACGCGTGAGAATTCGTATTTTGCGTTCAATTCCTCGAAAAGACAACGAAACTGTAGATAAACACAAACATGGAACACGCGATCATATTGAAGTGTCACGAAGCTACAGAGTGTTCGACAAAATATTCGTTTACCGGAATTCTTCGAGGATCGCACGATCCAGTCGCCGATTAGGATAATAAATCCCGAGCATGGTGTCTATTAATAGAGTGTAAAATGTTGGACCTAGAAACATTAGTCATAGAGATATCCGCTGTTACTTTCATAATTATACTTGTATTTATGTTGTGGTTTCTCTGCTGCTTGATTAATATTTTGAGGAAAGACTGTTGTGAGGTTTACTGAGATTCAGGATTAACGTAACTGTAGCTTGCCGAGGAGGAAAATTCGTAATCGTAAGTGAATCTTAAATTGGTATCAATATGCACGAAATGAAATTCGGAACATTACATTGCATCTTGTGACTTTGCGGCGAGAGAGGTAAAATTAAGTTAAATTAAAGATGAGATAAATTCGAATTGTGCTTGTGGATATGGAAAATGGTGGTAAATTAGCCGAGAGAAATATGACCATTCGTTTTGGCAACGTTCGCCTCGCTGTATAGATGATTTTATTTGTACACCAATTCGCTACAATTCTTCCCTCGAAATTAGTAGAATCCGTTTATAAAGTGGCTTCGAAAGAGTAAGTCGCTATCCTCAGACGAATTCGAAGTTATAGTTTCGCGTTCGGTTTTCCTTCATCAAAAAAGTAAATTCTTCATTTTCAACACATTAAATATTGGAGGTTCAAATTTTACACAAAATTAAGTTTCTATTAAACTAAGGCTCATCTAAAATTACTTTAAAAAAATGGAGCTCCTTTACTTATTTACAGCCTAATTAATCGGGAAATGTTTTCTATTAAATACCTAATACCTAAATCTAAGTTTTTGAGGAGAAGCAAGTCAATTTCAAACTCGTCGAAGAATACATTATAACGATTCTCATATTTTCCGAATCACCATTTGTTTACCTCGTCCCGTTTCCCTTATTGCTCAGAGGTAACGGCCTTGGTAACGGCAGTATGCGAAACATATTGAGATGTATATGAAATTTTTCGATTTATCCGTACGATATATCCGTTAGATGTACTTCGAGATTTTGATAGAACATTGTCGTACCTGTGTATGCTCGGTCAATTGCGAAAAAAAAGAAGACCGAAGGTCAAGATGACGACGCGGACTCGAAACAGCACATTGAAAAAGTTATACAAAATCAGAGCTAATAATGGCTTCCTAACTAAGTCGGTACTCGACGGACAGTGTCTAAGAGGTAGTAGCAACAATGCTTTCTTAACGTGGTCAACAAGGTTCCTTAGCTTTTTCTTCTCCTTCTTCTTCTCACCTAATCAGTTCTTCCGTCCGCCACGCCTCTTCATCGAGGACGTACACTGAGGACAGTACCACTTCCCCTTGGGCGGCGCGGTGATGCCCACACATGGATAATGGAACCATTCAAAGGGGCACTAAAAGCAATCGTTATACATCTATCCGCTTGTAATTTACTTGGAAGATGCCGACGAGTCTTACGTCTGAATTGTCACAGGCGACCATGTCGCCGTACGACACTTGATTGCATATGCAATAGCGCGGCTCGTTCGGATCGTATGTCCAATCTGGATTGTCCGGGTCCACTACTTGCGTAGTTGTGGTAACCACCGGTGGTGACACGGGCTGTTGCACCGTAGCTGCGATCACGCTCGAACTCGGCACGGTGGCTGTTACTTTTCTAAAATTCGTAACAGCAATGTGTTATTTAAGCAATTACCGTACAGGAAATTCTTCCACAAAATTTAATAAAAAATTATACAACACCCCTAATTTAACAGAGATTTTAAATCTAATATCTATGACTATATCTAATTGCTAAGACTGTCTAAGTCTTTTAATTAAAAACATTCATTTTAGAAATATCTAATTCAGTATAATTGATCAATTATCTAAATTATTGATACTTCCATAAAGAGAATTAATAAGAGACAAATTTAGTTGATATCTGCTTCTTCTTTTTACACATCTCATGTACTTTTTATGCTTTTTCGTGGTCTCCTGTATGGCGGCGATGGCGGTTTGCGCCGCGCCGGCGAGTTCCCTGCTGAATTCTGCGGCGTGTACGCCGCCGGTGTTAATGGCCTCATAGCTCGCCTTTAGACTGGCGGATCGTCTGCCCTGTTGCATTGATTGCGTGGCCGCGATCGCTTGCGACGCGGCCGCTGCAATAGCATTACCGCCGGCACCGATATGGCCGAGATTATAGCATACCGATCCCACAGAATTAGCAATCGCTGCCGGCGCCGGCGCGACACTACTCGTCGCGATAATAGGCGTGGAATTCGCTGACGCTGGTCGTGACTCCGGTAGACTCGTCGTCGCTGGCAACTTCTCAATTGCCAACCTCTTCTCGACCGACGTAGAAGATGCATTGGAGTCCCGTCGCTTCTCCGACCGAGCTAAAATTCATTTAAAATTTGAAAATTACATCTGAAAATTGTTACATATTACGATTTTATCCCGTTTAGAATAAATTTATAATTAGTGCTTAGTGAATTTTACAGATTATCTTGAAGTAACCTGATAATGTTGCGATTTATGTGAGTTTTAACATAATAATACATCTTTTGTCTAACGTGAATTGAAAATTCGCATTATTAGGGACATTACACTTACAATGGCTGTGATTGTCCCGCGTTCTGCTTGGAGTAAAACTGTAACGATTTTCTTTTTGGCTACTATTCGTAGGTGGCTGGTCCAGCTCCAGTGATCTCTTCTCCAGGATCTCGGTGATGCCCTTATTGTCCGCCTCTAATTCCATCTTGAACTTGTGCAGCTCCTGATCGAGCCTCCTCAGGTACCTGTCCACCAAGTCGTACATCTGATTGGCTAAGTGAACCTTCTCATCAGCATCCTCCAGAGTCTTATAGTACTCTTTCCTGATAGCCTCGTATTCTGCCTCCTTTTCGCTGAGCTTCATCTTCTTGGCGTTGGAAAAGAACGTCTTCACTTTCTTTTCCAGGCTATCCATGGAATCTGCGGACAGATTTGACATTAGTTTTACATGAATTATTCTTGTTATCGCTTCATCAGTTTTAACTATTTGTATCGAACGATACACACTTTGTACGCCAAGATCCATCTCCCTCATCTCGGTAAACCGGTCCCTTAACTCCTGTGGAAGATGCTCGATCACTGAAACCGTAAGACAGACATCAGCAAAGAGAGATCATTACCAACTTCTAAATGTCAACATACAATTATTCCTGAATTAGTTTCTTACATATTACTTTTCCGCATTGTTTATATTTTATTCCTGACAATCTCTGTGATTAATATAATGTAACGAGTCTTTCGATTGCTACACAATTTTATATCAAACTATCTAATTTCATCTACTTTATTCGCAAACAAATATTAAATCTATAGTATAAAAATCAGTACTCCTCCTTAGGATTGTAATATTTCATTATATTACTATTCATCCTCATATTCGTGTTGACAAAAAAAAATACATTGTTACCAGGTACATCGCAGTACTACTCTAGAGGAAGGATTTTTAATGAATTTTTAATTAGTTCTGGAAAGGCATGAAGAGACAATGAAATTCAACGTCGAGCCCGCAGATTTGAATGATAATTTATTAATCTTTTTTCGGCAACGCGCGTCTCGCCGTGCCGACCAGACACCGCGCCTAACCTCTCGACGCGAGGTCGAGGGCACGACCTCGCCGTCGCATTTTACGACGAAATCGCGGGCGGGTCGCGATCGGCGCGCAAAAGGAGGCGGGGATCGCGGAACGTAAATAAAAATGGCTGCGTTCGTTCGCCGCGGGTCCGCGCGGGCGAGTCGGGCTTTTCTAGGTTAGCCGCGCGACCACGGAACGGAGGTTAGGATCCCGCGGGCGAGCCGTGCGCGCCGCTTTTCCTACGCACTTTCGACGTAATCCTCGAGGTAGAGCATCTTCCCGCGCCGCCGATCGTCCGCGATTGGTATACTTGACTAGGATCCGCCGCACGTCGCCGGGTAGCCGCAGAACAACGCGGTATTTTACGGGGAAACTCGTCGGCCGACCGAGGAGAGCGTGTCCGCGCGCGTCCGACCCCTCCGCATTCGCATTTTCGGGGCCCGCTCTCGACGCGCTCTCGGCGCCCTCGTGCCCGTCGGCCGGGGCGCTCGGCCGGGATTTCTTGGAGGTGTGCCGACCGTCGCTACGACGAGGTTTGTCGTACGACAACGCGGATCGGGCGAAGCGGCTTTGGTTTGGGATTATTTGGAGCATCGTCGTGCGTGCACCTCGCCATATTGCGCGAAGAGCGCCAGGGACGTGGCTCGAGGAGCCCGGTGCCCGATCGGATTTGCTCGCTCTCCGATTAAAATTGCCGATTGTCGGGGAATGTCGGATCATCCGTTTGTGCGTTTAATTTTCGAACGGCTCTGCAAGATTCGCGCTCCTAAATATTGTCGAGAAAAAAAGCTGGAAAACGAGATTTTTTTTTCTTTTCTTGTTTCATTACGATAAATCTTTCCGATTCGCACATTTGTATTTTACTAAAATTCACTTTTGGATCGATCCTCGGAGAAGATAAAAGCACGTTTCAGAAGTCGCGAGTTAATTTTTTCGACTTTTCTTTCAATTAAATTTTGCAGATTCGTCTTGCATTGGAAAAAAAAAAAAAAAAAATGTGATGTCATCTTTTTCAGCGCGATGATACGACGAAGTCCGACTCGGATAGAAATGCGCCTGGACGACTTACAGGTGTACGAGGAAATAAGAAAAGTGCACGAGTCCAAAAAGGATCCCGAGAGGAAAGCGTCGTCGTCCATGAACCCGCCCACGTGGGGCGGCAAGATCCCTCAGAGCGAGATTCAGGAGCGAATCGGTTACGTGCCGCAACATCCGTCCACGCACAATCGAACCGCGACATAGCAGCCGACTCGGAATACGAATCACAGCATGAATGAACAGCAGCCAAATTATGCGTTTAAACAGAATTTTGATTTTAAGCTGCTCTATTCGGCACATTTATACAAATACGATTTATATATATACGACGTACTTACACAAATTACTACCGTTTTCTTTTATTCAATGAATTCGTTCTCCGTAATTAATCACACCGGTTATGATCCAGAAGTCATAATTCTAAGGACAGTTTTTACAATGTGACGTTGCTTTTATTTACAAAATGTAATCGCTATGTGTGAAATATACAAGGTTAATGGACGATATCCGATGTCTTCTTCTTCTTTTTCACTTTCATCGGCATAGGTCCTGGCATCTTGAATACCGTGCTTAAAAAAGTTTCAATAATTCACAATTATTGTTTATGGTATACATAAAAAATGTATTAATATATAGTACATACTATGTATTAATACACAGTACAATTAATGTATCAGCTACGAAAATACGGAAAATACTCACTGACAAGTAGTGCATATTGGACTGAATTTGCAGAAGACTATAAAAAAAGATAAAGACACCTTTTTAATATAAATAAATTTAACAATGTTTAACATCAGTGTTTAAATGTTTTCTACATTGTTTCACATTGATTAAAACTGACTCTTGACATTGCTAACTAGACGTAACTTTAGAGTTAGAGCAATACCTACTTGACAAACATATGGAACAAACATATCCAATATCAATAAGTTCCTGATGGCAAAAGCACGCTGCCCTATAATCCACCTTCACTGGCGGAGGAAGAACTAATTTTGACCTAACGCTGGGATCCGGCAGAAACACCCACTAAATTATTTGAAAAAGAAACAGATAAATAAATTGTGGTGTACATAATAATCGCAATTGCGTCAATTGTAATAAAATTAAACAATGAATAACTCACCAGTAAATACTGCAGCAATCCAGCAAGCTGTGGTACTTTCAGATAATTGCCGCCGCTTATGTCGCAGCCCTGCTGCAGGAGCGTCAGCTCCTGATCCAGGCTGCATACGTCCAAAATAACATTCTGGAAGTAACCAAATTAGATTCCTTTGCGTTACAAATCGTCTCAATCCTGTCTTTATAATAATATAAAAAACCAATAGAGACAAAAACCATTCTCTGCGCGGTGAAGAATATGTTCATGTAGTTCATGTACTGCGTGGCGGAGTCATTGCTGGCAGTGATCACCAATATTCTGGGATGCAGCTTCTGGCCGGCGACCTTGTCTCGCTCCAACCGAGCGATATAGCACAACGCCATGCTGAGCGCGCCGGAGATGAGACTTTCCATGTATGGAACATCCATGGAGATCTCACTGACGACCTGCTGCAATTGTTGGCGCACCGTGCGCTCCACCATGGTAAACTTTTCATACTGTCCATCCATCTGCCTTATTTCTACTGCATTTTCACAGGGATAGAGAAACTTAGCACTGTGGCCGTGGCATGCCATTATCGCCAGTTCATTATTGGACGACTGCATAAGATGTGCATTGGCAAACACGATTGTAGAATCTAAACATTGCGACAGTATCCTTGTTTCTTGCTTCACTATCCGCTGCATCGGATTGACATCCAGAACGATTACCAGCAAGCTTGTCTCTATTTCTGCAAATTTACAAGTAGATGAGTAAACAGAGGTCGGATAAATAATTGCAATTCTACAAAATTGATGTTGGGACGTTAATGTACCAGACGACATTTTGCTGGAGTTGCTTTCTTTTTTAAATCACTTTCTTTTCAATTAAAAAATTTTCTTTATTTTAATCATAAAGTTCCTCTAAACATTCTGTTATTTATCCCAGTATAGAAATAATTAGAGGTTAATAATAAACAAACATCAGATCTCCCATGCACTATACAGCAATGCAGCCACTGCTGTGCAAGTGCACACAGTACACAATGCACACTGCACCACACTGCACACTTGACTTGACAGTCTTGACCATTGACACTACTGGCGACAGTGGCGACAGTGTGAAAAAATTTAGATTAAATTTGTGAGATGTTATCTAGCGTCGTCATAGGAATAACACATTCATCAACAGTCGAACAAAGAAATTATCATCGGTAAGCAAATTGCAAGAAAAAAATTTAAATTATTATATAAAAATTATTATAAAAACATATATATAGTTAATAATTATATAAATTTAGTAAATTTATTATTTTTAAAAATGTTTATAAATAAATTATATATATAAATGTAAATATATGTAATTTGTTAATATATTCAAATAATAATTTTCTAAATGTTATCTACATATAGAAATTTTATACACATAAAATTAATTTTTAAAACAACATTTAAAATACAAATATAATGTATTACTATTTATATACTTAATTAATAATATATTTATTAAATATATATTATTAAAAACTTAAACTGTATATGTAAACATAATTATAACTGTGTAAAATTTCAATCAACAATTACTAGTAGCAACAAAAATTGAGATCTCGTTCGCGTGCTTCGGAAGGCAACCATGGTTTATAAACGTGTCCATCGGCTTCTTTGCTAGCCATATATGTAAAGAAAGTTCTTTTGAATGAGGCGGACGGAAATTTTCCATGTTCCATGGTACTCCACATCATACGGGCGTAAGAAACGCGCGATTTACGCACTTCGCTGTGATATGTCTCTCTGATCTTTTCAATCTGTTTGAAACACAAGTAATAATAAAGTCGTTTTAATTAAAAAAAATAAATAATTAGTGTAGAACTTAAATTAATTTAAGAAATTGACATCGAAGCAGTAGAGAACAATTATGAAAAATAGAGAAAGAAAACGAAATTTGAAAAAAAAAAGAACAAATGAATATCATGTAAAGTATATATATGACTTTTATATAAAAATTCGCAGATAATGAAAATGATAATTGACCTTTCTCCTTATCCTGTCAACTTGATCATAAGTCAATCTCTTCAGTTGATGTTTTGTCATGTGCAATGATGGTTTCTCGATCTCTATCTTTTGCAAGTTTATTAATTCCCAAGTGGTACGGGTCGCTTGCATCAAATTTTCTAGAAAAGCAGGAAAAAAATAAAAAATTGTAGAAGACAATTAGAAATAAAAAAAAACGACGTTTTAATTCGTCGCCACCAAAAAGTACTTTTGTCCGTTTCCGAGAAAACAACACCCTCCCTGTACATGAGCCAATCTTGAAGCTGCGGCATTAGATAACATTTCGGCAATTTAGCGAATGCATAACCTTCTGCAGCCATTTTCTTTAATTCAACCTGAAATTTTATATATACATATATTTTAGATTTTACATAATTTAACCTAATCAATGTTAATACTAATATATTCGTGAATAAAATAATTGATATCGATATACTTTGAAATTATCATGCAGAATAAAAAGATCCATAAAAATACCTTCATTATCGTTATAAGATCAGATTTATTGTTTATATATTTTTTATCGCTGCCGCCGTTTATTCGATGATTTCCATGATCAATTTGTTCTGCCGTCTTATCGATCACTTGTCTGTATGATACATTCTGCTGATGACCGACCTCGCCAACAGCTTCTTCGAAATATTTATTCTCTTCACGAACTACTTTACCAGTAATTTCTTTATGCGATGCGCCTTTATAATATCCTATTTTGCTGCTATTCTTCTTGCTCAATGATTGTAATTTCATTGTCGCTTTGGACGTTTCTTTCTTTACATTTGTATGATTTTCCTTCGTGTCATTTTTCTCCTTTTCGATTTTCTTTATCAATTTCTGACCGTCGAATGCTTCTGGATCATCGCGAGTCGTTGAATAAGATGCAGTTTGCTCATTCTTATCTCCGTAAATCAGCTTAAATGCTTCATCTCTAGCTTTCTTTCTACGTTCCATCTCTTCTTTCAAGATATCTTCCTTCCTGGGCAATGGACCTGGTGGAATGTTTGTTGGCGACCAATGTCGATGCGGAGCGGCAATTTGCAAAATATCTTCCTCACTAGATACGGGCGTTTGGAACGGCGTGGACATTTTCAAGCCATCGACTATTTTCTGAGGTGACGACATAGAAAAATCTTCTGCCACACCTGATATGCAATACTTGATGTCGTCTTTCTTATCTTCTCGCGGGATTTTTTTTACATCTGATATAATAAACTTTTTGTCCTCTATCATCGGTCTTGAAAGATCAGCAATGTGCATAAAAGATTGCTTCTTCAAAGCCTTCAGTCTTTGTTGGCGCGCCTTCCATTCGGTTTTTTCTTCATTTCGCTCTATAATCTTTCTTTCGTATTTACATTCGCACACGGGCTTTACTACTTTCAATATGCGACGTCTGCAATAACCCATATGATGTTCAATAATATGAACTGCTTGCTAATATATCGTCGTTATTAATTATGTTTGAATGATCGATATGTTGGAAATTAAATAAAAAGAAATTACCCAGGCAACACGCATGTCCCAAATCGGGACACCCAATTTCAAACATTGTGTTCACTGAGTAAAAAGCATATATAGAGTCGCAATTGACAATGAGTGCTAACGTTAAAAACATATGTTAGTGTAAAAAACCGTTTTATCTTTTAATTTACATTTTACTGTTAAATTTTTAAATTTTGATAATATTTTTACACTGAAGATGGTCTTATAATAGATCGAAACGTATGCATGTAATTTTGATTTTATCATTAAAAATTAAAAATTAACGGTAAAATATAAACTGAAAAATAAAAACGGCTAGTTCGGATAAACTTGCAGCGTTAATTACGTAAGCGCTAAATACTTCGGGTGTCGAGAAGTCAAAAAGTCACAATTGTATAAAAATTCAAATGATAGTTTGTATGATAAAAAATTAAGAGATAAAAAATAAAATTTAAATCTGGAGGCGTACATCAAAGTTCGAATATTATTCTTTTTAAATAGGATGGTTTCTTTGTCTAAAAATTTGGACGTAATCAAAGTCGTGATTAGTTTGTAAGCGATGGCAGGAAATAACAGACGGGGAACAAGACTTTGTATTAATGTTAGATCGATGTTCCCTTTGACTCTTCCTATTCAAAAAGAATAATATCTAGGAGATGGTACACATTAAGCGATAACCTTCCTCTGCCTTAAACATACAGAATGATACCGAACTGTTATCCGAGGATTACCTTCCGACCTTGAATCTGTTTTCATCCTATTAGCTCCATTTATTCCATTTATCCCATTCATCCTCACTTCCCCTCTTTTAATGGCTGTTTTATATATACGAACATGTTCTCCCGTATCTATTCTATTAGTCCGACGTCTATCCGACCGTTTTGTACTGTAACTGCAGCCTTACAACATGATTTGCCATAAAGAAATCACAAGCTTTCTCTTCACAACGTTGATGTATGTATCCATAATTAATTTTTATTCTTTATCTCTTACCCAATTTTTAACTGTGCATACTAGCATTAAAATTTTTAAATGTGACTTTTCGACTTCTCAACACCGAAGTATTTAGCGCTTACGTAATTATAACGTTGCGAGTTTATGCGAACTATGAACTATATTATATTTTAATTTATACGTATACTTTACCGTTAATTTTTAACATTCGACATTATTCTTACACTAAAGATGATGTCACATCTTATCTAACCGACAACAGACCAAAACGTGTATGAATGTATGTATGTAGTTTTAATTTTATCATAAATACAATGTTTTCAATGTTAATACCCAGTTGCGCGGCTCTATGCTTCTTACTTTCTTTAGTTAATTTAATAATTGCCTGAGCCTTTGATATTTAATTGGAATATTAAATTAGTATCTTATTGAAATAAACTTATTAATTATTAAAAATTTAATATTGCAAATTTGAATTTACTAAATGAT
Organism: Temnothorax ravouxi; assembly: GCA_030770255.1. Taxonomy (NCBI): domain Eukaryota; kingdom Metazoa; phylum Arthropoda; class Insecta; order Hymenoptera; family Formicidae; genus Temnothorax; species Temnothorax ravouxi. The sequence continues at coordinate 55,255 of JASTWP010000708.1, read as the reverse complement.
TGATATATAACAAAATTTTGACTTTAATAATTACAATTTCGTTAGGCTAATCTTTTGTCTTACTAACCTGGCACTACGAGCATATTTCTTGCAAGACGTCCAGCAAGGAGCGTTATTGTCGCGCTGCGTAAAATAATCCATCAATGTTGCATCCTTCAACGCTATCTTCCATCTTTCCTCTGGTGATTTGGACTCCATTAATTTCTCTCGAGTCTCTTCAAGGTTTCGCTTCTGATTAATAAGATCTTTTTTTGTGACGGCGTTGTTACAATTGCATAATTTTGGTTTTCTCCGTATCTTTTCTACCAAGCTTTTGGGTCCGGAATACTTTTCTATCAGCTTCAATGTTTTATCCGTAGCTTCGCTAACACACATGTCATACGGCGATTCGAAAAAATCATATTCTGGAACGTATTCATCACTTCTTCGGGGACTAACGGGTGGCGTGACATAAAGAACACCGTCAATAATTCTGTTCTCTTCCTCCAATCTCATTCTTCTAGCTTTTCTCCCACCTATTTTCCTTTCCATCAAGCCGCCTACATTATACATAAGAATTTTTTTCTTATTTCTGTTCTCTCTACATTGGCACGGTCGTCCTCCAGGACGAACCGCCATCGTCTCCAAAGGATAATCCGGTTCGCAGAGATAGGCCAGAGTCTTCTTCGCCGGAAGTTCCTGCTCCGACTTCGTTCTCCAACCGCAAGGTTCCTTTTTTATTCTTTGGTTCTCTTCTTCGTCGTCGGCAGCTGACGAATCGACTATTTCTTCGATTTTCTCTTCTGGATTACGTTGATTAATTGCCGACAACTCTCCTGAAAGAATTGCCGGTTGGATGTCATCTAAAATCCCCGCGAAAGACTTAAACATATTTTTTAATTTTGCCATTTCTCGCTTGCGATTATCGATTTCCTCAGCTTCATTTATTATATTTTTCTTTTTCTTCCTTAAGCTGTGTTTGGTCACCTTATTAATTTTGTTAGATTGCTTAGTTGGATTGTTAGGTAATGATGATTTTGTTTGTTGCTTCTTTCCCATTTTGAATATTGTCATCAAATCAGAAACTTTACTCGACAATTTTGTACCTCTTTTATTAATTGCAATCTTCTTTAATGATATCGGTTCTTTCTTCTTCATATCTTTCATATCTTTTTTTATTTTTTTTGATGATTTTGAGAAGATTTTATAAGTTTTTTTCTTAATTTCCTTATGTTGTGCAATATTTTTAATTTTCTGCAGTTCTTTCGAGGAAGAGACGTCATTTTGTCTTTCCTGCGTTTTTAATGGCAAAGAAGTTGTGGGCCATGCTGGAGGTGTCAACTTCAAAGTTGTTTCATAGTCTGTTTTCGTTATTTTTGCCTTGGGCGCAGTTCGCGATATGTTCCAGGGATCGTCGTAAGCAGGATAATCAGGATCAGGAATGAATTTATCCTTTTTTCTCTCTGTAACATCCTTTCTTAAAACTTGAGTCTCTTTCTTTGCTTCAATAAATGCAGTCTTTTCTGTTACTTCTTCTTCTTCTTCTTCTCCTCGTTTTTCTATTTTTCTCTTTTCCATCTTTATTATTTCTTTCATGAAAGGATTGTACCTGCAGAATTTATCTCCAGGATATGTCTTGCAAGAATATGCACCTAGCTCATCTGGTCTGTACTTCTTTCCGGGACACAATCCTTCTTCTTTAGTCCAAGGAATGTCGTCCTTGCTCGCAGACAGATTTATGTCCTTCTCAGTCATTTGCTGAATAGCACACGAACAAGTTGGAACGTTCCTGACGGGTTGAGGTATCGGAGGTTCAGGCGTTTGTGGACGTATTTTGTCCTTCTGAATACCCGATATATAGTATTGAGTCTGCCCAGCCTCTTTGGTAACGCCACTGATAATGATGTTTGTTTTAATCTCATCCTCTTCGTTAATTGGTGATCCTGTTGCACTCTGCCCTGAGGATTGCATTGCCATCGAATCCGCGAAATGTCTATCGCAAAAAAACGTCCTTGTATTTTATTTCACGTTATTTCATTTTAAAAATTTTAATTTTTTGAGTTTTACTTTTTGAGTTTAACTTCTTAAATTTTAGAAAGAAAGAATTATAAGATTAAAAATTAGATCTTAAATTAGTATTAGATTTTAAAAGTCACCAAAGTTTTACAGATTTCAGAATCTAAAACTTCAGAATTAAAATGGAAGGGTATCAGTATTCAAAGGTGTAAACATTCATATTTTCAAAAATTTCAAAATTAATATTAAAATTGCTAGAGTTATAATTTATTCAGTTGGTTGTAAACGTCAAATTATATAATTTAAATATCCATTTAATTAAGTTAACTAATCTAAAACACTATCTAAATCTAGCCTTTATAATAATCTCTCACGTATTTTTCTCTCCATTCTGCTCTGCATTAATCAACGTCTCGCCAATCTCGCTTTGTTGCAATTTTTCATCAAACTTTCTTGTCTGTCGACATGAGCAGCAACTATCGCAAACGGGGCCAGGAAATGCTGATTTTATAGTTGCCTGTACATTTTTGACTAACTTGTCAGCTTCTTCCTCCAACTGTCTATAGTCTTCATCAGCGTTTTGTAGCCATTCTTGCCAATTAATTGACAGATTTTCTCTGCCACTGGGAAAAACCTTTTTAAATTGGTCGAGTTTCAGCACTGCGAAGAATTTCTCGTCGCTGTTGCTGGGTGTCACATTGGCCACGCCTGTGATTTCATAAGTTACAGGATAATCGTGTGAATCCTTGGATACGCCAGCTATCATGTAATGAGCGTCCTTCTTTCCTAGCCAGGATTTTTGGCCCGCTCCTGGCGGTTTTGGCGGGCCTAAAGTTTATCAAACATTTAATTTTTCATTTTTAATGCTTATATAGATATTAATATATCTTTTGTTATATGAATTTCCTATTTTCAATTTAAAAAAAACAATAAAATTGTAATAATTTATACCGTAAATTTTATATTCCATTGTTCCTGGTTTTTCTCTAAGATTCCTAGTCGTAGAACTAAATTTTTTGCCATCGTCTGGCGATCGAAAAATGTTAAAAGTTGCTGATTTTACCGTTTCCACACTTTGTTCTCTTGAGGAATCTTTGAAGTTTATATGTTGAACAATATTTATTACATTTATTTATGAATTGATACTTTAATCAATTTATATTTAATTATTATGCTGTTAAAATACACCAACTAATCGCTATGTTTAAAAGTCTACTACATATTCTGTATTTAATTCATCTATTTTTACCTTTCTGATCGTACGTAGTTGAGGAAATTTTTTGCAATTCCTTCATACTAATTTCTTCAAGATGCTCAGTGGAAATATCTTTTTTCCGCTTTTTAATCTCTGATCTATCATTAATAAAAAACTGGCCATATTTGTTTAATGGCAATATTATTTTCGGAATTGCCGTTAGTTTACGTTGTTTTCGCCATTTCCGCAAAGCATTTCGATAACCGGCCCAATCAGGACGTGTAAATAATTCTTCCTTATAAGGACAGCTACTTTTTCGCCTCGCCAGACATGTTATTAGTTTTGCTAAAATATGTATTACAGCTAAGCGAATGATATCTACTTATTTTTAATAATAAATAATTTTGAGATAATTAATAATAATTGGTATAATTTATAATAACGGTAATTGTAATAATTATGATATTAAATATCTAAAGATCGTAAATTAAATATTTTTATAATATTTTTCAATGTTGTAAAATTACGTTTTGGTGGCAATCTTGGCATAGTTATTGCTGGCAATCTCCTATGTAATTCCTTCACTGTCTCTGGCAGTGTTAAAAATGCAATGGCCGATAATATTATCCTCTCGTTACAATCGTAAACTTTCTCTGTGAGTTAAATAATTCTCTTGTATAATTATCATAAATGATTTCGTTAAAGAAAGTCTTATAAAAATAGCTCTATTAATTATGTTAGTTTCATTCTAAAATATAATGAGATATACTATATCCCTCCTCGCAGAAATCACTTCCCGTTAAGATTCGGTAAATTTCTCGCAGAAAATCAACGCTATTTAAGTTGCACGTTTTGTGCAACTCTTTTATAGTGCTCAGGCTTTAATTTGAAGAACGTTGAAATGACGCCGATAGCTATCAATGTCGTTTGCGTGCCAGTTGCCTTTGTCTCTTCGTAATCAGTGCGCATTACATTTTCCAGTGTCATTAAATTCCTCATCTACGAATTTATTCTTAATTTTAAATACAACACTTAATTTTAAAATATATAGAGCATCATGTAACTACAATTTTATTTTAGTTACCCAGCAAACACAGAATACACCGAGTGCGCAATTTGATAGCAAATTGCGCACTCGGTGTATTCTGTGTTTGCTGGGTAAAGATCTCTTGAAAATCAAGATCAAGAGACAATATTTCATTTAATGAGAGTAATTTTGCTATCTTAGAAAGAGTCATCTTCCATCACATTTTTATTAAACTTTTATTTGTCGAAATAGAATCGCAATTTGAGATCGTTTATTTTTTACATCATACTTGATCCGGGGAGAAATCTTGGTACCATCGTGGACCTGTCTTCAGCTTTGGAAAGAATTTGTCGCCTATAGAAAAAGAAAATAATATTACAAATATTAATGTATTAATTTAAGATATGCGATTACCAAATTAAACGTTAATAACATCTATTAAAATCTTCTTAAACTGTATTTTTCCTTTTCTCAACTATCTTCTATTCTCAAACAGCTATAATTCTTTAAGCTTTCTTCTTTCGTATTGTTCTTCCATCACTTTTATCATTTAACCATACATACGTAAAATAAAAATTTTCAATTTGCATATAAACTTTCCTTGCAAATGCATGTGCAAATGATCACATAATAGAATTGAAAGAGATATAAACAGTTTACATGCAAAGTAAATATGTTTTGATGCTGATATATGTATAAACAAGTAACAATATAACGCAGACTTTGATATATTATTCCATCCAGTAATAAAATAATTGTATAAAGTAATTAATGCAAAATAAAATAATATAATCATATTTCACCTATGTCGCTTTTTTAAACATCGATCTTATTAGCGTTACAGTGATAAAATAATTTTTTTATTTAAAGCATCCAATTCTTAATCATGTGTTTTTGCTGTTAGACGACATAACATTTGAAATGAATAGATAATATATATGAAACGCATTTAATAAAAAAAAAGATCTTTTTACTACTCGTCAACAGTTTTATTCTCGAAGCTTAATGAAGAAGGCTCACGTTTCTTCTTTCCCATTTTTATCGCCTTCTTGGTCGCCTCCTTGTAAATTCTTTTCTTTTCTGCCCAGAAGATATCCTTTGCCAATGCAACTTCATCCTCTAAAAAGTGCCTTATATAGCGATTGTTTCTACTGATCTCGGAATAATTTAATCTGCTATTCTTTGATCGTCGTTGCTGATCCCCTGCGTTCGACGTCTTTATTTTTGCCGGCTTTTTCTTCTCCCGGGAAAGTCGGGACGTGGAAAATTTCATTTGCATTTTAGTCACCGGACATTCGTGCACGGAAGTGATTGCCATTAGTGAAGACTTGTAGGGCGGCATTCGTTGATCGTATCGCGAGAGAGGGTCGAAATGATCCCAAGAACAGCAAAACCCGAACGGCTTCAACCTCGAATCTTTCTTCGGCCATTTTTCTCGAAAAATTGTATCCGATAAATAATTATTTTTCCTTCTAGCTGTCGGCAGGCTTATAGATGTAAAGATAAGAAGATTATTTGTTTGATGCTGACAGAGTTAATGCGAATTATATAACAGTAATTATATGGAAAAGAAAATATCTATACAGTTAAAAGATACAAAGATAATAAACTTAAAATTATACATAAAATTCTATTAATGTGACTGTATACGCATAATTAAGAGAAAAAGATATTAAAATTAAAATTATATATAAAATATTCTGTTAATGTGACTCTATGTAATTAATAATTTCTGCTAATTAATAATTTTTTTTAATCTAACGTTATTAAAATGCTTACTTAGTGCGTTGGAACGACAGTCCTGTGCTGCAAGCCTTTAAAGAAATTTTAGACATATTTGAAGCAGAACTGAATTGATCCTTTTTGATTAAATATATTTCTGGATCAAGTTAATTTTTTTGTAATTAATACTTGTCAATTTGGTGGTTATAAGAAACATTACTAAAATTTAATAGGTTGTATCTGAGCGAATGAAGTTTTGGATAAATTCAGAGTGAAATTTCAACTTTATTTTGTTATAAGCATGACCAACTTTAGACAATCTATAATTTGCTTCATATTTCAGAGACTAGTATTTCATTTCGAAAAATCCGATGACTTTCAACAGAACTCTTAGACCGGTATTCATAATCAGATCTTATTTCAAGACCGTCTTAAGTAATATCTTAAGATGCTAATACACGGTTCTGTGATTAGTTAATGACATATCTTAAGATTGTACTTAAGATGGTTTTAAATATAAAAACCGACTATGAATACCGACCTTAAAAATGTGACCATTTTGATTGGCATATCCAAAAATGCAACGTTTCTTCTCCTCTTCGTCAATCCTCCCTCGATAAACTTCTCTCTTTTTATTATTTTATTTTCTTTTCTCAGTCTTCTATCGTTGGATTGTCTACTCTATCGCGATACCTCCTTGAAAGGTTTTTCTTGATTCTGTTTTTAACAACATTTTGCTACCATTCTTTTTCCTCCGTCGTTATTCCCTCTGCCTTTTTCTTGGACAAAGTTTTTCTAATTTCTCCACCTCAATTTCCATCTTCAATATTTCTTTCATCTGTGTCTTCCGTTTATCCTCTTTACATGGCCGTTTCTTCTGTTTTTTCTTGATCATCTTTTGATAAACTTCTCTTTCCTTCTTGCTCCATTTTTTTTCTACTTCAGCGCTAAACTGATCCACTTTGCAGTAACCGCGTGAGCATTACTTCTAAAGAGGTAGTTTTTTTTTACGTGGAAAAATTCTCATGGACGCCCCCAGCTTCTGGTGAGAAGCTGAGGGTATAGTGCCGGACTCTTTACTGGCTAAAACTCCACGGCGGCCTATATACTTAAAAAAAAGTAGTTAACGTTACCGGTTCAGTTAAGTAAGCAGAATTCATGCTGTAAGCATAATTTCCTAAACCTATAAGCTCTAAACCATTACCTGACTCTGTACTAAACTATGTGGAACACACATATGGCAGATGTACTATGTGAAAGACGTGAAAGATATACTGTATTTAAATGGAACAAGAAAACTGCTTCTTCACTTGATATTTACTGTAATATACATAGTGAACTAGCGAATACAAAGTGGTGGTAAAGTTCAAACGGAATCAAAGCAGTATAGTATTGCGATTGAGGACGATTGAGATTAATTAAATATATACAATTGTGATCGATGCACAAATGGTCGGTACCGACATAGAATTGTGACCAATATCTATGTCCAATTACGACAGATACATAATCGATTCAATCACGGTTGTCCTCAATCGCAATGCTATGTTTAATTTCGTTTGAATTTTATCACCGCTTTGTATTCGTTTCACACAATGCATATTACAGTAACAACCGAATAAAGAAACAATTTCCTAATTATAATGATTTGACTATAGTGATTTGACTAATCCGATGCGTTATCTGCTTGAGCCAATTCAAGTTCATTTAAGATCATTATTCACGTTCGTTCCCGACAATACCCAGAGACGTTTCTACAACAGCGCAGCAAATCTGTTGGGTTCAGCGCAATCGTCAGGGGCTTGCGATATGCCGAAGGAGACAAAAATTGTGATTGTTGGAGCTGGGGCATCTGGCATTGCGGCTGCCTCCAGGCTGTTGAAGAGAGGAATGAGCGATTTTGTGATACTAGAGGCCAAGAATAGAATCGGTGGCAGAATAAATACCAAAGACTTTGGTAAATAATAATCTTCCTAATTGATTTTGAATCAGTTTAGCTCTGCACGTTGTCTTTGATATTAAGATAGTTTCAATTTTGAAATTCTTTAACTTTTGATATTTAAGAAAATTTGGAGTCTGAGCACTTTAATATTTCCAGGTGCGAATGTGGTGGATCTCGGCGCTCATTGGGTCTATGGAGCTGAAAACGTGGTGTTTGATCTTGCTTCCCAATATAATTTGCTGATTTCAGAGGCAGTTTTGCTCGATTTCAATAAGATGACTGAATTTGCCACTGTTAATGGTGAAATAATGCCCAAGAAAGAAAGTAACGCAGCTATACAGATTCATTGTAATAATCAGATGCATAAAATGAAATCGGAGGATCAAAAAGAGGTAACAGGATCTTATGGAGACTACTTAATAAGGAAGTGAGTACTTGTGTTTTTGTCCAGGAAGGATATGTATTTAAATAACTGCAATACGAATCATTTGGGAAATAAGTTAAAGCATGAGCAACATGTTCGTTTATTTTATTAACATAAGAGGAATAGGCTGCAAAAAGATCTTGCAAAAATTTGAATTTATAATAGCCGTTCATGAAATTCTTGTACTTTATAAGCCTATAAAGTTTTTACTCCTTTAACTTACAATTAAAACACAATATTATATCTATAAAAAAAAAGATCAATATTATAGATTTTATAGATATCAGATATTATAGAGATTATAGGTTTTTTATAAAAAAATATGAGCCATTAAAAGTTGCTGAAATTTTTATTTTCATCCAAACACTCACGGTTTTCATATCAAATTTTATAAAAAAGAATATTGTTCACGAAATCGTCAATATCACTTTCACGAAACCACGCTTGCAACGTGGGATGCAGACTTGCTTGCACAATCGTATAAACATCTTTATCAGGCACAATACATCTAATAACAAAAACATAAACAAATTAACAAAGGCATTTGCTATACATATTCTGTGTGCTTTCACATTAATTGTAAACAAATATAAGCGATATACCATAAACGCTTATCAAAGATTTATCGAATATTTGTTATTTACTAATTTATTGCTATCAAAAACTCATATTTCAAATATTTTGTTAAATTCCATGAATATATAAATTAGTCGAGCAACCTTCTTCTGCTGATTATCTTGTGATGTGTACATTGATTCAGAAATAAAGATAAAAGAAAAGATATTTTAAATATTTGCAATTTATTTCACATTTATTTAATATTTAAAATAATATATTGTGTATAGGTATAAATTGGACAGTAAAATTAATATTATGGTAATACATTATGATAATTAATTTAATTATCACACACATTAATGTTGTAGATATTATGAAGCTTTTGACAAGAACCCTTTCATGAATCGTACTCGAGTTGCTGACTATTTAGCTTGGATAGAAAAGATGGAAAACCTTGTACAATGGAGCGACACATGGTTTGACGTTTCTGCGAAAGCTATAGCAAAACACTGGGACTGCGAAAGTGATTGTTCGTTCATCTGGAAAGATCGTGGTTATAAAACGATTTTGGATCTGTTAATGGTAAGAAATCACTTAAATATCCGACTAGAAACCTTATTTTACAAAATACCGAAGCTTTCAAAAATATTTAAAATATATATTCTATTGAAATGAAGTAATGTTCAAAAAGTTTAAAATTTAGTTGCAAGAATGAAGATTAATTTACATAAAACAAGAAAAAAAGGATTATATATACGGATAATATATAAAAATATATATAAAATAGAAGTTAAAACTGTACGCTATTTGAAAATTAAGTTAATGTTCAGCGTATAATATATTTGTAGTACATTTTACTACATTTTTAATACGTTTTAATAAATTAGTGAATTGTTATTACATATTTTATCAATTAATTATTTTAGCAATCTCTTTTTCTAATCAAGCATATGTGATTATTTTATTAGCAAAATATTCCGAACGCAGAGGAACGCTTGCCAGTGATGGAAAGGATAGAGTTCGGAAAAGTTGTGGCAACCATCAATTATAGCTCAGGCGAGAACGTGACGGTGACTACCAGAGATGGATGCGAATATTCCGCACGGCATGTAATATTCACTGGGTCTCTAGGTGTTCTGAAGGAGAAACATTCTACAATGTTCGTGCCACCCTTATCGCAGAAGAAACAACGGGCGATAGAGGTTTTATTAACGATACAGTACTGTAAAACGAAATGGCATTTATATGTATGATGCCAGATGTTAATTAACATCATCATATCGTAGGGATTAAAAATTGGAACAGCGAACACAATTTTCCTTGAATTTCCGCATATATGGTGGCCGGAGGATAAACGCACCTTTGGTTTTATCTGGCCAGAAAAAGTTAAAGAGGAATTCTTGCAAACCTATGGTCAAGTAAGCAAATATTCGAGTGTCTTATCTAAGAATGTCTCCGAATGCCTATCTAAGCTTGCAGATTATAACGAATAATTTGTTTGAAAGTCAATTTCGACGATTTTTTTCTCTATCCATTTACTCATTTGGTCAAATATTTGTTTTAGAGTAGCGAGTGGCTCTGCGACGTGTACGCGTTTACTCTTGTGGCTTATCAACCGAATCTTTTATGTGGTTGGATAACTGGAAAAAACGCGAGACACATGGAAACCTTATCGGATGTTGACGTATACGACGGATTGTATTTATTGTTAAATAAATCATTTGGAGAACATTACAATGTTGTGAAACCAACAAGAATATTAAGGTTATTATCAATTTTCCATTGGAACTGATTAAAATAAAAATAATTAGATCGGCTATAATTTATGGCCTTACTATATTGCCTGTTTTTTTTTTAACTTTTCAGATCTAAATGGTATACCGATGAACATTTTCGAGGCTCGAATAGTTTCCAAAGCATGGTTGCCGAACAAATGGGTGTAAAACCGAGAGATCTGGCCGAACCAATTATGAGTGGAAATAAACCTGCAGTATGTATACCAAAATAAAGATAACATAATGTTTTTAATTATTTGACACATTATAGTTAGTCTCCTCATCGTTTTAGGTTAATTCTTCATTTTGTAAACAACTCCAAGATATGTTCTATTTTTAGCCTTAGCCTGTCATGTAGTTTCATCTTATTATATATAAGTAGAGTCGTATTGTGTAAAAGACGTATTGTGAAAGACTATTGACATTGACGAAATTAATCATGATTAGGTAATTCTTTTCGCTGGAGAAGCTACGCATGATCATTATTATGGCACTGTGCACGGCGCCGTGGAAACTGGTTTCCGCGAAGCGGATAGACTAATCAACTTTTGAAAGGTAAGATTATGTCGATTGAAATTCATTTAAAGCGTAATATCAATAGCGTAATAAATACAATATTATAATAACGCTTAAAGCATTCATTTTTATCATACTGATTAATTATTATTTTACTTAATCAAATACGTTTTAAAAAATTGCGAAAAAATCGATTCTTCAAACGTTTTTTGCCACAAAATTTTTAATTTTTTAAAATCAAAACTGTTATAGTATATTTTTCACTAAATTGTGATTTTTTTTCCAGTTTAATAAAATTGAATAAAAAAAAAAATAGTCTATAAAATAAAATTTAGTTTATGAAACATATCTAATGCATAATAAATTAATAATCCTTTCCGCTTATTTTTGCATGATCTCGTGTTGTGTTGTATTACACGTTATTATATCTAGCTTATTAATGTTCGTATATTTTATTTCATATGAAACTTTTTTTTTAATAGAAGAAAGTTTCTCTGCTTAATTTATTGTTACTTTTAAACATATCAGCTTTAAATCTTGCACAATAATACTTTTGCAATTATATTTACATTGATTTCATGCTTTTTCTTAGGCAATTAAACGCCCATCACCTCTAGCTACATCTTCTACCTACAACTACACCCTCATAATGAACGAAATTACGGGAAACTAGAAATATTTTACAATTTGTAATATTCGCAACAGGCGAATATATTTAAGACATGGGTGACTAGGGTACTTGTTTGTAAGATGTAAACATTTGTATAAAATATGTAAACATTTGTATAAAACTAGCTTTTGTACATTATAATAATGTAAGTTTTAACATTGTGTAAATTGATGTAAAAGAAAATATAATTTACATGAACTACTTCTTATCATAACGTTATTAGTGCGAGAGGAATACTATTCGTATTTATGATTATTTATTTATTTATTGTGTTTATTATGTATGTATTTATTATTCGTGTCTTTTGTTATAGATTATTATCACAGCGAGACTATTTTCAAATAAATAGTGCAGTTTACTTACATGTAGTTTATTTATAGAATAGAAAGTTAGGGTACTAAAACTCGTAGGAAAATAATACACCGTGTATATGTGTATATATTTGTGTGTATTTATCTAATTGTAAGATTTAGACTAATTTCTTCGAATGACATAGAACGTGCGATCGCTTAGATCAACTGACGATTGACAATTTCGATCAAGCGTTGCGGATAGAGATTGACACAAGCACAAGAACAATGGAATGAACGAGAGACGTGACAGTAGGCGCAGGAATCGCAGGATTGGCAGCGGCGAAAACTTTGGAGGTTGCGGGATTTACAGATTATCTTCTCCTCGAAGGTACACGCACATAATATTCCTGAAAAATTTAATATTAATTAATCTTTTATTCACTCTGATCTGACATTTTAACATCTTGTAAATGCTCGAAAATTGGCCGTTTTAAATTAATTATTTATAGATATGTTGGAAATTAAATATTGGAATAATTAAAGAAAGTACCCAGACAACACGCATGTCCCAAATCGGGACACCCGATTTCAGATATATTGTGTTCACTGAGTAAAAAGCATATATAGAGTCGCAATTGACAATGAGTGTTAACGTTAAAAACATATATGTATAATTTATGATAAAATTAAAACTACATACATACGTTTTGGTCTATTATCAGACCATCTTTAGTGTAAAAAACCGTTTTATCTTTTAGTTTCTATTTTACTGTTAATTTTTAAATTTTGATATTATTTTTACACTGAAGATGGTCTTATAATAGATCGAAACGTTTGTGCGTAGTTTTTATTTTATCAACAAAGGTTAAAAATTAACGGTAAAATATAAACTGAAAGATAAAAACGGCTAGTTCGGATAAACTTGAAACGTTAATTACGTAAGCGCTAAATACTTCGGGTGTCGGGAAGTCAAAGAGTCACATTGTAATTGTATAAAAATTCTAATGCTAGTATGTATGATCAAAAATTATGAGATAAAAAATAAAATTTAAATCTGGAGGCGTACATCAAAGTTCGAATATTATTCTTTTTAAATAGGAAGGTTTCTTTGTCTAAAAATTTGGACGTAATCAAAGTCGTGATTAGTTTGTAAGCGATGGCAGGAAATAACAGACGGCGAACAAGACTTTGTATTAATGTCAGATTGATGTTCTTTGACTCTTCCTATTCAAAAAGAATAATATCTAGGAGATGGTACACATTAAGCGATAACCCTCTGCCTTAAACATACAGAATGATACCGAACTGTTATCCGAGGATTACCTTCCGACCTTGAGTCTGTTTCCATCCTATTAGCTTCATTTATTCCCCATTCATCCTCACTTCCCCTCTTTTCCTCATTGTTTTATATATACGAACATGTTCTCCCGTATCTATTAGTCCGATATCTGTCCGACTGTTTTGTACTAACTGCAGCCTTAAAACATGATTTGCCATAAGGAAATCACAGGCCTTCTCTTCACAACTTTGATGTATGTATCCATAATTAATTTTTATTTTTTATCTCTTACCTAATTTTTGACTGTGAATACTAGCATTAGAATTTTTAAGTGTGACTCTTCGACTTCTCAACACCGAAGTATTTAGCGCTTACGTAATTATAACGTTGCGAGTTTATGCAAACTATGAACTATGAACTATGTATTATCTTTTAGTGATTTTAGTCTATACTTTACCGCGTTAATTTTTAACCTTCGACATTATTCTTTTACATTAAAGATGATGTAATTAACATCTTATCTAACCAACAACAGACCGTATGACATGTGTGTTAGCGAAGCTACGGATAAAACATTGAAGCTGATAGAAAAGTATTCCGGGACCCAAAAGCTTGGTAGAAAAGATACGGAGAAAACTAAAATTATGCAATCGTATGTATGTAGTTTTTATTTTATCATAAATACAAATGTTTTCAATGTTAATATACCCAGTTGCGCGGCTCTATGCTTCTTACTTACTTTAGTTAATTTAATAATTGTCTGAGCTTTTGATATTTAATTGGAATATTAAATTAGTATCTTATTAAAATAAACTTATTAATTATAGAAAATTTAATATTGCAAATTTAAATTTACAAAATAATTGATATAACAAAATTTTGACTTTAATAATTACAATTTCGTTAGGCTAATCTTTTGTCTTACTAACCTGGCACTAATACGAGCAATTTTCTTGCAAGACGTCCAGCAAGGAGAGATATTATCGCACTGCGTAAAATAATCCATCAATGTTGCATTTTTCAACGCTATCTTCCATCTTTCCTCTGGTGATTTGGACTCCATTAATTTCTTTCGAGTCTCTTCACGGTTTCGTTGCTGATTAATAAGATCTTTTTTTGTGACGGCGTTGTTACGATTGCATAATTTTAGTTTTCTCCGTATCTTTTCTACCAAGCTTTTGGGTCCGGAATACTTTTCTATCAGCTTCAATGTTTTATCCGTAGCTTCGCTAACACACATGTCATACGGCGATTCGAAAAGATCATATTCTGGAACGTATTCATCACTTCTTCGGAGACTAACGGGTGGCGTGACATAAAGAACACCGTCAATAATTCTGTTCTCTTCCTCCAATCTCATTCTTCTAGCTTTTCTCCCACCTATTTTCCTTTCCATCAAACCGCTTACATTATACATAAGAATCTTTTTTTATTTCTATTCTCTCTAAATTGGCACGGTCGTCCTCCAGGACGAACCGCCATCGTCTCCAAAGGATAATCCGATTCGCAGAGATACGCCAGAATCTTCTTTCGCCGGAAGTTCCTGCTCCGACTTCGTTCTCCAACCGCAAGGTTCCTTTTTGATTCTTTGGTTCTCTTCTTCATCGTCGGCAGCTGACGAATCAACTGTTTCTTCGATTTTCTCTTCTGGATTACGTTGATTAATTGCCGATAACTCTCCTGGGAGAATTGCCGGTTGGATGTCATCTAAAATCCCCGCGAAAGACTTAAACATATTCTAATTTTGCCATTTCTCGCTTGCGATTATCGATTTCCTCAGCTTCATTTATTATATTTTTCTTTTTCTTCCTTAAGCTGTGTTTGGTCAGCTTATTAATTTTGTTAGATATTAGATAGATTGCTTAGTTGGATTGTTAGGTAATGATGACTTTGTTTGTTGCTTCTTTCCCGTTTTGATATTGTCATCAAATCAGAAACTTTACTCGACAATTTTGTACCTCTTTTATTAATTGCAATCTTCTTTAATGATATCAGTTCTTTTTTTCATATCTTTCATTTTTTTTTATTTTCTTTGATGATTTTGAGAAAATTTTATAAGTTTTTTTATTATTTTTCTTATCTTGTGTAATTAATTTAAGATATGCGATTACAAATTAAACGTTAATAACGTCTATTAAAATCTTCTTATATATATAAACTGTATATACCTATCCTTCCTTTTCTCAACTATCTTCTATTCTCAAACAGCTATAATTCTTTAAGCTTTCTTCTTTCGTATTGTTCTTCCATCACATTTATCATTTAACCATACATACGTAAAATAAAAATGTTTACAATTTGCGTATAAACTATCCTTGCAAATAAAATGCATATGCAAATTATTACATAATAGACTTGAGAGAGATATGAACAGTTTACATGCAAAGCAAATATGTTTTGATACTGATATATAAACAAATAACAATATAAGATATAACAGATGCGAAAATTTAATCGCAAACATAGTGACATTACGCACTGTGGCGCGTAATGACGCGTTGCTGATTATGCTGATTGAATTTTGCTGTTATCAACACTATATGCTCAAACAACCGCATAAGAGAGATAATGACTGCGTTCATTTATTTCCAATAGCTCCCAATGTGAATAAACAAACGCGGACTTTGATATATTTATATGTATATTCCACTCAGTAATAAAATGATTGTATATAAAGTAATTAATGCAAAATAAAATAAAATAATCATATTTCACCTATGTCGCTTTTTTTAAACATCGATCTTATTAGCGTTACAGTGTTAAAATAATTTTTTTATTTAAAGCACCCAATTTTTAATCTTGTGTTTTCGCTGTTAGACGACATAACATTCAAGATGAATAGATAATATATACAAAATACATTAAAAAAAAAAAGATCTTTTCACTACTCGACAACAGTTTTATTCTCGTAGCTTAATGAAGAAAGGCTCACGTTTCTTCTTTCCCATTTTTATCGCCTTCTTGCTCGCCTCCTTGTAAATTCTTTTCTTTTCTGCCCAAAAGATATCCTTTGCCAATGCAACTTCATCCTCTAAAAAGTGCCTTATATAGCGATTGTTTCTACTGATCTCGGAATAATTTAATCTGTTATTCTTTGATCGTCGTTGCTGATCCCCTGCGTTCGACGTTCTTCATTTTACCGGTTTCTTCTTCTCCCGGGAAAGTCGAGACGTGGAAAATTTCATTTGCATTTTAGTCATCGGACATTCGTGCACGGAAATGATTGCCATTAGTGAAGACTTGTAGGGCGGCGCATTCGTTGATCGTATCGCGACAGACTTTTGACGTCAATTGACGTCAAAATGACGAGTGCTTGCTACCTGGGGGGGGGGGAGCATAACGGGACCACTCCGTTGAGTCTAAATGGCCAAGCTTTTTATTACAACTGTTATTTTACAATCAATCAAATTAGGCGTATTGATAATCTTGGTAGATATCCGCGACATTCGAAAATATAAAATAATCATCGCTTTCGCGATTGCCCCCGCGACGCGTTTTCGGCCGAACAAGTACTGCCAAATACGTATTTTTATAAATCATTAATATTCAAGCGCCGAATCTATGCTATGCGATAGATATTGCAATAAATAATAATGCATGCAAGATTAATCAAGATTACTCCTTACCAATTAAACGAGTCGCGACGTCACTCGTTCCGGTGCCGATCCGTTCCGTGTTCGTCGCGTTCTGGAAATAGAAAAAAATCACAATCCAATATGGCGGAGACGCTTCGTCTCTTGCCGCGCGGGCAACTTCTCGCGTCAAGTGCGTCACCGCGCCGCGTCGCTGCGCGTCCCGCTCACGATTATACATTTGCGTACTTCAAAAAAAAAAAAATAATATGCTCGCCTTTTAGTACGATTGTCATCACTTTGCATTCTAGCGAATAAGCGTATTAATATTTCCGGCTGACATCTCGTATATTCGCGACATTCGGAATTATGATCATTTTCGCGATTGCCCCCTTGCGACTCGCCTTCGGCCGGACAAGCACCGCGAAATATACGTATTTTTGAGAAATATCAATACCCGTACGCTGAATCTATGCTACGCGATAGGTACTGCAGTAAATAATGAATGCGAGGGGCTTCATATACGTACATTGTTACCGTTTAAATAAGTGAGTCGCGATGCCACTCATTCCGCGCTGAGCCGATCTGTCCAGCCGTCAACGTCCACCGCGTTCTGAAAACGAAAGGGGTAGCGTAATGAAAATGGCGAGGGCTCTTCGTTATCCGCGCGGTCAACTTCACGCGCCAAGATCGACGCGACGTCGCGTCGCTACGCGCCGTTTTTAACTTCGCAATTATGCATTTTCCGTATTTCGAAAATCAAATACTACGCTTACCTTTTATTACGATTGTCAAGTATTAACAAGTATTCTTTATTTTATATACAAATTACTTTAATTTTAATGTAAAAATTATTTAGCACATTTACAATGCAAATATTACTTATGTCGGTTGTCGGAACGCAGCTCATGGGCGAAAATTCCAATAAGAGAATTTCTTTTTTGAAAACAAATTCTCCTGATTGGACCATCAGAAGCAAAATTAAAATTAAAAGAATTTTTGAGATTTATTGTAAAAATTAAAATTTATTTATTTAATTTTTAAGAAAGGTAAGCACAAATCAAAGAATAACTTATTATGTTATATATTTATTAATATTATAATCATTACATCGTTAAATTGCAATTAAAGTTATTGAGAGAACAATTATCATATATTTCTGTTATAATAATAATGTATAGGTATATGTTATCAATGCAAAAATTAATTATTGCTAAGATAACAAATATGATATATTATAAATATATAGCTTCAGAAGTATTTCAAAATTGGTTTGACATGAAAAACATCACAACCCAATTGGCAGGAAAGCTTACTATTATGTGGTAAAACTTGGCATAACACTTTGCGCAAATCGTTCTCCTTTTGCTGCAAAAAGAATGGAAATTTAATATTGTAAAATTAACTGCTTTATATTTAAATTATAAATGTTTATGTATTATAAAACACGTTGTTATTTCTGGCAAACTGTTGATTCTAATTACATTACATTGTAAAATTATTCGGGTATAAGAGAAATAAATTTTTACCTCTAATAAGAAATGAACGATAACATCAAAACTGCGGATAATCGTTTGAACGAGCTGTAATGTAGATTTAATGTTGCCACCACATTTTCCAGTACTGAGAATTTCATTATAATTACATAAAGATCCATTAGTCCTTTTTATATCTGATTTTTTTACTGCTACCACACCATCATGTCCTGTGGAATTCTTATTTCGGTTTTCATTGCTGTGGCTTCCGTTAATAATCACGTCTTCCCCGTTATTATGATTAGCACCTTTATCATAATTGCTGCTGTTCCCTTCTTTTTCTCCACTATTCTTAGTTGTAGTCTGTTTTGACGCTTCTTGCTCTTTGGTTTCGTTATCTCCGTGTGATATTACGATGCTTTCTCCTTTTACGTGATTGTTACTATTTCCGTTTCCATTGTTACGTCCTTTATCGCTCCCACTGTGTTGTCTATCCTTGCCATGTAATATTGTGATATTTTCTCCTCTCTCCATATCATTGCCGTTCTCTCTCTTTTTTCCACTGTTTTTAATTTCTTTCGATGATTTTTTTACGTGACTGTTATCATTTCCGTTCCTATCGACATCTTCATCTGATTTTTCTTTATCCGAGGGTGGTATAACAATTATGTCTCCTTCGTCCCAATAACTATTCTTATTTTCTTCTAAATGTTTATTAGCAGTCCAGTTCATACTTGTTGAGCTTTGGTGTCCTTTCGATCCGTTATCCTTTGTGTGGTGTTCTTTGTGTTCTTCATGTCCTCCATATTTTTCATCTGCGACATCAGCTGATATCCCACCGCCAAGATCAGCAGATATTTTATCGGTATCAAATGATGTCTTGTGATCTGCATGGTCGCTTTCAGCGTTTCCACCTAAAATATGAGTAATCGATCCCCAAATTCCACTACTATTAGATTCTTCTGCAGATTTTTGGTGTTTTTTGGATTTGTCATGTTTATCAGAGTGTTCTTTTTCTGAAGGTCTCTTGTTGTGGTTGCCCGACATTCCAATATCCAAGCCGCCATTCCCGCCAAGCGATATTCCAAAGCCTGCATCACCTCCACCAAGCGACAATTTAGGCTTGAGCCCTATTCCTCCTGCAGGAAATGTTTAATAATAACAGTTAAAGAACAATAACACTTGTAACAGTGATAAAATTGGCATTTCTTAATAATTGTACAAAATAATAGATAACGGTAACACATCTTAAGAACTCTTTATCACATATTATATCTCAAACCTTCAAGATTTCTTTTATTATAAAACTTGGATTATTAGTTTTCGTTTCATTACCTTCGATATTTAGGCCTATTTCCTTGCTATCTGACTCATCGCTCAATCCAAATATATTTAATAAACTGTGCGGTACTTTCACATCAATATTCTTTTTTAATTTTCCTCCTATTCCGCCTAAACCTGCAGAAACTGACGCATCATCTGAGAACGAAATACCCTATATGGAAAAAAGAAAGATTTAAGAATTAATAATCCAGAAAAGAACACATTGTTGTCATTTTTTCTAATTGTTTGCAAATATATAGTGATTCGTATTATATACGTTTTTAAATAATATCTAATAGATTACACACATTCATTAATAAAATATTTAATAAAACATTTAATAAAATATACATACCCGAACTTGTCTTTTATATGTCGGTAGAGCTAATATCTTGCCTACGAAAACTAACGACAAAAGCATAAAAATACGCATACTTCTAACTGATAATACTAATTATTAAATAATAATCAGTTCGAAAATTATTTAGTAATTTCTGTACCCAATAAGTTCTAGGCGAAACGAATAAATTGACTCGTCTACTTGTTTAGTGCTACCTTTTTATACTTGCGGATCGATAAAATTATGCAGAAATTTCTGAGTGTGTTAAACAATAGTCAGTTCGAAATATCGTAAATCTATTTTCGTTCATTATGCATTCGTATTTTTGTATTCATGAAATGTATATGTATGCAATAATGTAATTTATTTCAATTGCATCTTTACTCGTAATCTCTCTTATATGTATCCGCCTGTAATAATTGGACATAGATAAGAAAATGAATCATATTCGAAAAGTTTCCGTAATTTAGTAGAAGTTACATTGTAAAATTGTACGGCAATAATTTTGAAGCGATATATATAGCTAAAGTCACATTATGCTTCGCGCAATTTTCTGATAATGCAAACAGTTTCACTCACCATTTGTGCATGTAGCCTCGAATGCCGCGATAACAATTGTACTGTCTGACATAAATACAACCATGCAAATTAATTGGCACGTGCAGTGCCACTGAATTTATATTCGTATTCTTTTAAAAATTATTTCGTGGCAAGTTAAATGTAACAAGCTAAAATGTGAAAGATAAGAGTGATAGATTAAATTGTTTTGAAGCTATTTACAAGTTGTATATGCACGGCACAAAAGAGATATATTTAAGCGTTCACACTGTATATTCATGATGTATTTACACATAGGATTTTATTCTTACTGTTTTATGATTCCATATATATCATTGTTTTCTCAGATATCGATTTATGGCTAACGTTGTTTTTATATACGGCCTCTGCCTCAAAGATGGCCTGGTGTCGGGCAATTCCGTACAGTGTCATAACTCTTGCCGTCTCGATAGTTGCAGCATTTGCGAGGATATCCTAACAAGACCGATCTTGCACACAAGACTCGGTATGCCATTCACACGTGCTAGTGCTGAAGGCAAGCTCAGAAGAATATTGTTTCTGCTATTGGACTGTCCCCACCTAAAATTTTATTAAATATAAGAATTATTAAATGCCATACAATAAAGCTAATTTAACTAATGATAACTCATCTCAGCAGGAACAAATAACGATTATAGTAATTAATTTTTATAAATATTTTTAAGATACAGTTATGAAGACGTTTATTGTTTTTCTATGATAAAAAAGTATTTCCTATAATTAAACGGTTAATTAAACAGTTACACACAAAAATATTACAGACAATATAGATATAATAATATAAAAACTATAATAAAATAAAACGTCTTTCTCCAAACATATATATATTTTTTTATATTTTTTGAATTTATGTTTATATGTATTCAATTATTCTTACTCATTTTGCGCTTCTTTAAACTATTGCCTCTTGATTTTCTGTTCAATGATGTTAATTCATTTAAGATATATTTATCTGTCCTTCCATTTCGTACAGTGCTGAAAATTAATCGAGCTTGTTAAATACATATATATATATATATATATATATATATATCTATTCGTAAAAACGTCTTTAAGTAAATCACGTCTGCCTAAGTTAGCCCCAAACTTGATCAAAATTTAACGAATACATTATATAATAATGTGTGCTATATTTATGCGCTCTTCAAACTCGTAAGAAAAGAATTGTACATTTGTTTATTCGTTTTTAGTAAAAAAATTTTATTTTAAATATATAATAACATAAAAATTAAGCCAAATGAATTTAATCAAAATAAATTGTGGGAGGTTAGGTAGGCTATCAGTATGCTCTTCCCCCCATGCTAATCACGAACAATTCTGAAAAACCAAATATACAGGATTTATGCGTTCTCATATCAGGGAGTAATCTCGATTTTTGTGCTGCATTTCCTAATAAACTTCCCTCACTTCCCTCTCACAATTAGTGCAAATGGTGATATTCTTTTATAACCATGAAAAATACCAATTAAATTACTTAACCATGCACAATACACACCCGAATTGTGTGCGCTATTATCTTAAGATAATTTTGATTTTTCCGCTGCATTTTGTGTGTCTCACGTACATATGTCATCTATCTCACGTGTGATCACACAGATCACATGTGATCCACAATAGCGTCTGCTAACGCTCGTTTTATATGCGCGTCTCTCAATCCTTTCCTTTTTCCTCTTTTCTTTGTTCTTTTCTTTCAGACCTTTCTCAGCTGTTTCAGCATCCTTCAGTTCGGTCGGTACGGTCAAATCAAATCTGTCGGTACGGTCCGTTCGCGCATGATGTGGTGAACACGTGTGAATGCGAGCGAATTGTGGCAATCGTTGGGAATGCCGATGTTTTTGGCAGATTGTTCTTCGAATGATTCATCGTTCGCTATCGCGCTCTCGGTCGCCCGGTTGATATTTCTGTTTCTCCGTGAAAACAAACCAGGGTGTTTTTGGCGTAGGCTCCTCCTGCCCCTCCTGCCTTGCGGTTAACACATCGACATCCTCAACGAGGACTCGATTCGCTCGCAGTTCCAGCGCAAAGTGTTGAATAAAAATTCGTTGCGACACGCTTGACGCTTAAATAAAATTAATCAGGTGTGTGCGAAGTGATAGATTAGTAAGGTTACGCGAAGCCCAAACGCCGGAGTCAAATTGGAAAAATATAAACAAACACACGAGAAGGAACAAGATAATTTATTCGAATTTTTTTTCTTTTTTTAACTTTTTTACAACAATCTGTAGAGATAAAATGTCGCGTGTCTTATTTTATAGAAGCTATCTGTGAGAAGATTGCAAATTGCCAATGTGCTTTGTTCCCTGGTTGAGATAACACTGATCTTTCTTAACCCAGTGATTTGACTGATCCGATGCGTTATATGTTTGAGCCAATTCAAGTTCGTTTAAGATCATTATTCACGTTTGTTCCCGACAATACCCAGAGACGTTTCTTCAACAGCGCAGCAAATCTGTTGGGTTCAGCGCAATCGTCAGGGGCTTGCGGTATGCCGAAGGAGATCAAAATTGTGATTGTTGGAGCTGGGGCATCTGGCATTGCGGCTGCCTCCAGGCTGTTGAGGAGAGGAGTGAGCGACTTTGTGATACTAGAGGCCAACGATAGAATTGGCGGCAGAATAAATACCACAAACTTTGGTAAACAATAATCTTCCTAATTGACTTTGAATCCATATTAGTTTTGCATGTTGTCTTTGATATCAAGATAGTTTTGCATTTTTTTAACTTTTGATATTTAAGAAAATTCGGAGTCTGAGTACTTCAATATTTCCAGGTGAGTATGTGGTGGATCTCGGCGCTCAATGGGTCCATGGAGAATCTGGAAACGTGGTGTTCGAACTTGCATCCAAACATGATTTGCTGAGTTCAGACGCAGTTTTGCTCGATCCCACCAAGAATGAATTTGCCACTGTTAATGGCGAAATAATGCCCGTGGAGGAAAGTAGCGCAGCTCTGAGGATTCATCGTAATAATGTGGATAAAATGAAACCGGAGGATTTCAAAGAGGTAACAGGATCTTATGGAGACTACTTAATAAGGAAGTGAGTACTTGTGTTTTTGTCCAGGAAGGATATGTATTTAAATAATTGTAATACGAATTATTTGGGAAATAAGTTAAAGCATGAGCAACATATTCGTTTATTTTATTAACGTAAGAGGAATAGGCTGCAAAAAGATCTTGCAAAATTTTGAATTTATAATAGCCGTTCATGAAATTCTTGTACTTTATAAGCCTATAAAGTTTTTACTCTTTTAACTTACAATTAAAACACAATATTATATCTATAAAAAAAAAGATCAATATTATAGATTTTATAGATATCAGGTATTATAGAGATTGTAGAAGGTTTTTTTTTTTAAAGATATGAGCCATTAAAAGTTGCTGAAATTTTTATTTTCATCCAAACACTCACGGTTTTCATATCAAATTTTATGGAAGAGAATATTATTCACGAAATCGTCAATATCACTTTCACGAAACCACGCTTGCAACGTGGGATGCAGACTTGCTTGCACAATCGTATAAACATCTTTATCAGGCACAATACATCTGATAACAGAAACAAAAACAAATTAACAAAGGCATTTGTCATACATATTCTGTGTGCTTTCACATTAATTGTAAACAAATATAAGCGATATACCATAAACGCTTATCAAAGATTTATCGTATATTTGTTATTAACTAATTTGCTATCAGAGACTCATCAATTTATATGTACCTCACACGATTGTTGCAGCATTGATTTCTTACGTATTCGTATCTCAACAAGGAATATATGTACTTCAAATATTTTGTATCCAATTTGTTATGCATCTGTTCATGCATTTTTACAGGGTTGTTGATCCTTTCAATGTATCCTCTTGTTAGTATTGGTATAACATAATCTACCTGAAAGTAGATTAAATTATAGTACTTAATGTAAAAAAATTGATAAAATTAGCAGAATTCAAAAAATCAATTTCAATGTTTAAAGTTTAGTTCTTCAGATTGGAGATTGGGCAAAGTGCTTACAATCCTTCTCCATAAAGTTTGCAATTTTAACAAAATTAGGAGAAAAACGAGGTCTATATAGTAGACTGCTTTTCTCTAGAAAACTATGTCTCAACTCGAGACATCAAACAAGAAGGAGAAATTAATTTACCTGATTGAAACAATCGTCTATGAATTCTTCAGCTCTACTATAGACATGTTTCTCTTGTTCTTGCAACATAAGCACGCCTATTCGTGGTTGTTTAGATCTGAATATCTTTGTGATGCACTCAGCAGTTGGCAAACCGTCATGAGCAAAAGTCAGCATAACTATACAGCCATATGTTTGTTCATGCTGATATAATAAAATATAATATTAAAAAAAATTTTGATTAAAATTCTTGCTATCTGTTAGCAAAATTTCATGAATATATAAATTAGTCGAGCAACCTTCTTCTGTTGATTATCTTGTGGTGTGTACATTGATTCACTTTCTTGCATTCCGGTTTTGCATTCTACTGTCAAAATGGGACTCAGGACTAATGGTGCTCTTGGCATATGTCCAGGTTGAATTATTTCAGATCCTAAATGAAAAACGAATAATTAATATAATTAAGTGTATATAATTATTACATTTTTGGAGTTTTATCTTTCAAACTTGATTTTAATCCATAATTTATTCTGTAACGCCAAGAAAAACATGCTACTGTTCTTTACTCTACCATCATGGCTTATGACATGTTGCGACGCAACATTGACTAGATCGTGCACATGATCCTTAATTTGGTTTATTATATCGAGTCGTTGCATTTTTTGCAAAGCACTCAGAATTTTGTCTATTGTTGCCTCCGGAGACTGCACGTAAGTCAAAATCACGTAATACGTTGGATCCTGGAGCCCTTTGAAGTCATAATCTATGCACTAAGCACAATAAAATGACGGTATAATATTGTAGTTATTATTATTCTATAATATATGTATGATTTTAAATTGTGTGCATACTTATTATATAATTGTCATTTCTCTAATAATCTTACCCGTATCTGTTCCATCGTTAAGCCCACATGTGCTGCAAACTCCTGCCATCCGTCGTAAATCTTCCCTGTTGCTGTGGAGCTCAGCAGCAAGCATAGTCTCTGCAGTGTAGCCTTGCCAATGTGCTCGAACAAGTACGCAGCGTGAACGCGCGATGATTCTCTCTGGATATTCGCAACGGTTGTATCCAAGTCTGGTGGTGTCTCCACTTCGTTTCTCAGTTTCTCCAGTTCTGGATCTACTTTCCTAGAATTATTCCTTTCGTTGAAGTTCACATTTTTCTCAAGATGACACTCACTTGTATAATATTAAATAGTATCTAAGTTTATAAGAAATCAATTTTCTATTAGGTTTGAGACGATAGTAAAATTAGTAGCAATTTAAGATTCAGAAATGTTGTTACCTTTTTGCAAACATCCTACTGTGCCTTGCTAAGTTTTATTGGCAATAAAAGTTATTAGTAGGATTTGATTGTATTACCGTCGTAGTTGGTTTTGCAATGATTTGCACAGACTATACAGTATATTTCCATGATTGAAGTATATCAAGATTTATATAAAAAATATATAGATCTAAAATTGAACAACTTAGTCCATTGGAATCCAAATATCACTTAGAGGCTATGATGTCTTCATATGTGACAGAATGATTGCGACATGCTACTGGTGTGTCAGTCAGTGCTTCTCCCTACCACACTACTACAGTTGAGTACAAGGTTGACGATGACTCATCCTTGTTATCTACCCGCTCAAAATTTGAATTAGAGGAAATTATGAAATATAAGAATTCTTGTCTTTATTCAACAAAATTTGCTTATGATCCAATTTTGCTGAATAATCTTTTTTTGAGTATGTAAGCATAAACACAGTGGATATATCAAAATCGTGGGTGCAAAGTTAAATTAAATATGCTGTTTAACAGAGTAATGTTTATAAAATATTGTTGTAACAGTTAGAAATAAAGATAAAAGAAAAGATATCTTAAATATCTGCAATTTATTTCATTATTTTACATTTATTTAATATTTAAAATAAAATATTGTGTATAGGTATAATATGATGCTAATATATTATGATAATTAATTTAATTATCACACACATTAATGTTGTAGATATTATGAAGCTTTTGACGAGAACCCTTTCATGAATCGTACTCGAGTTGCTGACTATTTAGCTTGGATAGAAAAGATGGAAAACTCTATTCAATGTAGCGACACATGGTTTGACGTTTCTGCGAAAGCTATGGCAGAATACTGGGACTGCGAAGGCGATCCTACGTTGAACTGGAAAGGTCGTGGCTATAAAACGATTTTGGATTTGTTAATGGTAAGAAATCACTTGAATATCCGACTAGAAACCTTATTTTACAAAATACCGAAGCTTTCAAAAATATTTAAAATATATATTCTATTGAAATGAAGTAATGTTCAAAAAGTTTAAAATTTAGTTGCAAGAATGAAGATTAATTCACATAAAACAAGAAAAAAAGGATTATATATACGGATAATATATAAAAATATATATAAAATAGAAGTTAAAACTGTACGCTATTTGAAAATTAAGTTAATGTTCAGTGTATAATATATTTGTAGTACATTTTACTACATTTTTAATACGTTTTAATAAATTAGTGAATTGTTATTACATATTTTATCAATTAATTATTTTAGCAATCTCTTTTTCTAATCAAGCATATGTGATTATTTTATTAGCAAAATATTCCGAACGCAGAGGAACGCTTGCCAGTGATGGAAAGGATAGAGTTCGGAAAAGTTGTGGCAACCATCAATTATAGCTCAGGCGAGAACGTGACGGTGACTACCAGAGATGGATGCGAATATTCCACGCGGCATGTGATATTCACTGGGTCTCTAGGTGTTCTGAAGGAGAAACATTCTACAATGTTCGTGCCACCCTTATCGCAGAAGAAACAACGGGCGATAGAGGTTTTATTAACAATACACTACTGTAAAATAAAATAGCATGTTTTATGTATGTTGATGTTAATTAACATTATTATATCGTAGGGATTAAATATTGGGACAGCGAACAAGGTTTACCTTGAATTTCCGCATAGATGGTGGCCGGAGGATAAAGCCATCTTTGATTTTATCTGGCCAGAAAAAGTTAAAGAGGAATTTTT
This sequence comes from Temnothorax ravouxi, assembly GCA_030770255.1. Classification (NCBI taxonomy): domain Eukaryota; kingdom Metazoa; phylum Arthropoda; class Insecta; order Hymenoptera; family Formicidae; genus Temnothorax; species Temnothorax ravouxi. The sequence continues at coordinate 27,406 of JASTWP010000708.1, read as the reverse complement.
GCAAACCTATGGTCAAGTAAGCAAATTTTCGAGTGTTTAATCTAAGAATGTCTACGAATGCCTATCTAAGCTTGCAGATTATAACGAATAATTTGTTTGAAAGTCAATTTCGACGATTTTTTCTCTATCCTTTTACTAATCTCGTCAAATATTTGTTTTAGAGTAGCGAGTGGCTCTGTGACATGTTTTCGTTTTTCACTGTGTCTTATCAGCCGAATCTTTTATGTGGTTGGATAACTGGAAAAAACGCGAGACACATGGAAACCTTATCGGATGTTGACGTATACGACGGATTGTATTTATTGTTAAATAAATCATTTGGAGAACATTACAATGTTGTGAAACCAACAAGAATATTAAGGTTATTATTAATTTTCTATTGGAACTGATTGAAAGAAAAATAATTAGATCGGCTATAATTTATGGCTTAACTATATTGCCTGTTTTTTTTTTTTTTTTTTTTTAACTTTTAGATCTAAATGGTATACCGATGAACATTTTCGAGGCTCGTATAGTTTCCAAAGCATGGTTTCCGAACAAATGGATGTAAAACCGAGAGATCTGGCCGAACCAATTATGAGTGGAAATAAACCTGTATGTATCCAAAAATAAAGATAACAATATTTTTCATTATTTGACACATTATAGTTAGTCTCTTCATTGTTTTATGTTGATTCTTTATTTTGTCAACAACTCAAGATATGTTCTATTTTTAGCCTTAGCCTGTCATGTAGTTTTATCGTATATAAGTTGAATCGTATTGTAAAAAAGAGACTGTTGACATTGACGAAATTAATCCTGATTAGATAATTCTTTTCGCTGGAGAAGCTACGCACGATCATTATTATTCCACTGTGCACGGCGCCGTGGAAACTGGTTTCCGCGAAGCGGATAGACTAATCAACTTTGAAAGGTAAGATTATGTCGATTGAAATTCATTTAAAACTTAATATCAATAGCGTAATAAATACAATATTATAATAACGCTTAAAGCATTTATTTTAATTACATTGATTAATTATTATTTTACTTAATCAAATACGTTTTAAGAAATTGCGAAAAAATCGATTCTTTAAACATTTTTTGCCACAAAATTTTTGATTTTTTAAAATCAAAACTGTTATAGTATATTTTTCACTAAATTGGGATTTTTTCCAGTTTAATAAAATTAAATGAAAAAAAGAGAATGGTCTGTAAAGTAAAATTTAGTTTATAAAAGATGTGATGTATCTCTGTGGAATTATATCTAATGCATAATAAATTAATAATTCTTTCCGCTTATTTTTGCATGATTTCGTGTTGTGTTGTATTACGTTATTATTTCTAGCTTATTTATGTTCGTATATTTTATTTCATATGAAAAAGTAGGTTTCTCTGTTTAATTTATTGTTACTTTTAAACATATCAGCTTTAAATCTTGCACAATAGTACTGTTGCAATTATATTTACATTGATTGCATGCTTTTTCTTAGGCAATTAAACGCCCACCTCTAGCTACATCTTCTACCTACAACTACACCCTCATAATGAACGAGATTACGGGAAACTAGAAATATTTTACAATTTGTAATATTCGCAACAGGCGAATTAAGGCATGAGTGACTACGGTACTTGTTTGTAAGATGTAAACATTTGTATAAAATATGTAAACATTTGTATAAAACTACCTTTTGTACATTATAATAATGTAAATTTTAACATTGTGTAAATTGATGTAAAATTTGAGAAAATATAATTTACATGAACTACATATCATAACGTTATTAGTGAGAGGAATACTACTCGTATTTATTATTATTTATTTTTTATTGTGTTTATTATGTATGTATTTATTATTCGTGTCTTTTGTTATAGACCATTATTACAGCGAGACTATTTTCAAATAAATAGTGCAGATTACTTATGCATAGCTTTTATAGAATAGAAAGTTAGGGTACTAAAACTCGTAGGAAAATAACACACCGTGTATATGTGTATATATTTGTGTGTATTTATGTAATTGTAAGATTTAGACTAATTTCTTCGGATGACATAGAACGTGCGATCGCTTAGATCAACTGACGATTGACAATTTCGACCAAGCGTTGCGGATAGAGATTGACGCGAGCGCGAGAAGAATGGAAAGAACGAGAGTCGTGATAGTAGGCGCAGGAATTGCAGGATTGGCAGCGGCGAAAACTTTGGAGGATGCGGGATTTACAGATTATCTTCTCCTCGAAGGTACACGCACATAATATTCCTGAAAAATTTAATATTAATTAATCTTTCATTCAATCTGATCTGACTTGTCTTTAAGACAGCCTAATCATATCATATAAATAAATAATAGTATAAAAACTTATGTGAGATAGAAAAATAGATCTGAATACAGAAAAAGATAAAAATAAAACAACATTTTTCGAATTATGTCATTTTACAGCCCAAAACGTGGTTGGAGGAAGAATTCATTCCGTTCCATGGGGTAATGGCTGGATAGATTGCGGGGCACAATTTTTGCACGGTGACAAGAGCAGGCTTGCTCAGTATTGTCTCAACAATGATTTACTGTCGAACATTCAAGGCACGGACGGCGATGGAATTTTCTTGCGCGACGATGGAACGATCATGAATGAGAGCTTGGTTCGCGAAGTCGACGATCTCGTGCGAACCGTCTCGGACGATCTCTGCAAATCTCGATGGCCTCTGAAGAAGCAGGAGAATATCGGTTCTATCATGAGAAGTAGGTTTGAGGATTATTTACACGAAAGAGATGATTCTTCGATGGAGAAGAAGATGAAGGAGGAAATTTTCGATTGGAACGTACGGTTTCTCCTGGTGGATAACTGCTGCCACTCGTTGGACGATTTATCGGCAATTCTTTGGGGGAAGTTCAAGGTAAACTCAATTTTTAAGTCAACGTTTTAGAAATAGGGGCACTGTATAAAAACAACAATGATTTCCACAGTACGTTGGTGGACCGGAACATTTGCTCTTCAAGTCCGGTTACAGTTCCTTGACGAATCTCCTCGTTGACAATCTGAATGAGCGAAAAGTGCGTTTAGCCACCCCCGTGAAAACCATTCACTGGCGGGACTCCGTTGACTCTCCAAACGATTCTCCAATCATTGTAAAGACTTTCGAAGGGACGCAAATTCTCACCGATGCGGTCATAGTCACTTGCTCGCTCGGCTATTTAAAAGAGAACCACCGGAAGATGTTCCAGCCGCTGTTACCGAGTCGTCTGAGCGTCGCGATTGAAGACCTTGGTTTCGGAACCATCAATAAGATTTTCCTGGACTTCGGCGAACCTTGGTGGCAAAGAAGCGTGAACGGTTTCCAGTTGCTCTGGCGTAGGGACGCCGATCATCATTCCTTGCCGGAATGGACCAAAGACCTCACAGGATTTGACGTCCTACCGACTCATCCGGCCACTCTTATAGTATGGGTCGGTGGGCGAGGTGCATGTATCATCGAGGATTTATCGGAGGAGACAATTGCACAAGATTGCAGGAACGTATTGACACGTTATTTGCGGTGTCGCAATATTCCACCAGTAAAGAAATGCGTCCGAACCAAATGGAACGGGAATAGATACGTGAGAGGCGGTTATAGTCATATCACGAAGAGCTGCGAGGAGGATAACGTCTCGCCTAGAACGTTAGCCGAGCCAGTCTGGGCGACAATGTTGCAAAATAACACGAAGAGGAAAAAGGTGAGATTATAGTACAACGCATTTTTTCAATCTTAAATTTCCCAGTCCTAAAAAAGATATCAATGATCTGTGTGATGGGTTTTCAAGACTTTTGATGCTATGTTATTAAGATAACGCGAAGTTACGAAAAAAAATTATCGTTTAATTTATAAATTTTTGCAAATATGGCAGAATTTACCAGTCATACTGTTCGCCGGCGAAGCTACGCATGACGAGTTCTACTCGACAACGCACGGAGCTTACGAGACGGGAATCCATCAAGCTGAAGTATTTTTACAACATCATGCGAACATCAAGTAAATACATAAATAGGTCGATATGTAAATACTAGCATAATAAATTTTTTTAAATTTGCAGGAGCCATTGTCCTGTTTGTTACAAAATTAATAATAGTCATTAATAATAAAATTTTCGTACTACTTTGTGTATGTATATGTTCCTTGTAATAATTTATTATTAAATATATATAGTTCAATTTATTAAATATCAACTAATTTCCTATTTATTTAATAAATTTATTTAGTAACTTTTATTTCTTGTATTTCAACTTCGACTTCTATTTCTTCGAGCAACGCTGTGCATATCACATTTTCACTTTTTATTCCACAAGTATATTATTTCTTATGTCTTTACGTATTGGTGAGTATTACCGGATTGGCTTGTCTTTTTCCTGTTTTTTTTTATATTTTCTTATCTCATTAATTTTTGCGGAATACACTAACTGGTTTATCCGCTTCGACCAATTGCGTCAGAATCGGTGATTCCCAATAGGCCAATCAAACGATCGAAGATGAACAGCGCCCACTTGACATCACTTGACATTTATCCTTGACGAATGTCAGTCCGCATCTATTCTTCCTTCTTTTTTTTCCTTTTTCTTATTTTGTCGCAAGAAAGTTACGGAGCAAGGGCAGGCACTTCGTGTTTTCAAAACGCATTCAGTCATATTACGAATATCCAAAATTTATGATCAGCAATTAATAAAACATTACAACATTAAGAATTAAAATTAAATCTTTCATTCGTCCTGTAACCAAGAACTTTTTTTTAATATATCTAACATAACAATTATAAATTTATATAATTGTGTTAACTTTATGGATGAATAATAAAATATCCCTAATCAAAATCAAAATATATTGCGTTCACATAATTATACTTTATATACTTGCAAAGTTACTATTATGTTAAACACACTCTAAATCGTACTTTTGTTACAATTTTAACAGACATACAAAACTCTCTGTTAAGATTGACATTACACACCACCACCATCACCACATTACCCTATATCAACATCTAATATACCAGTATTTAATACACCAACACCAGTTGATGATTTTACGTCTCATACGCGTACTCCTCCTAAAATTCAACCTCAACCTCCAATCTCACGTCCATTATTAGAGGATCTGATACCCGTGAAGATCAATCCAGTGAAAACGATATCAGAACTTAGTAAGTAAAATATGATTGTACATTAGTATATTTCAAGAATTTGTAGGATTAAAAAATTTACAGATATAAAAGAATTGCTAGTTCAATTCAATATTCTTGCAGTTATTTATGGAATGATTAATGAAGTTAGTCTTTTACAATGTATCTTTTTGCAGCGGTGGCCCAACTCACGCAAGGATAGGCTTCCACAGATTGGCGGACAAGGAAGGCGTCACAGTTGCCGTTAAAAATACGACGAGACATCCGAAATACAAGCCACCCGCGATGTATGCGGACATAGCTTTGGTGCAGCTTGTGAACGACGTCACGTTTAGCACATATGTACATACGACCCGCGTGTCTTTATCAGCAATACGATACTGTGCCTAGAAAGGCTTGGATTAGCGCCTGGGGCCTTACAGAATTTGGTAGATAATCCGGTAATTCCTCGCGCGAAAACTTGGGAGCTACGGAATCACGAAATTCGAAGATTCGTAGAGCTAAATGGATTTGAAAATCTAGATGTCCAAGAGCTCTGCATTTATTAAGAATGTGATTTCCAATAGATGCAAAGACCTTTATCATGGAAGATTTTTATAAGGCAAAAGTACCGATTCAAATTAAATAATTATGTGCTTTCAGGTGGAGAAATTAGCGATCGACTGCAAAAAGCTCAACTGGATCTGACAGACAATCTGTCCTGCACAATACGGCACAACTGTTCCACAGAAATTCCATACGGTGTCACACCGAGTATGATCTGTGCCGGCGATCCTGGTGGCAACTGGACCAGAGACCAAAGAAATTCGGGTGGTTTTCTGCAAATAGTCCATCCTACGAGCCAGTGTCTCTTCCAAGTGATCAGTATCATCAGCTTCGGTCAGAGGCTGCGCGATAATCGACATGCCTGGCGTTTATACCAGAGTGTCCCATTATCTTCCATGGATCGAAGATATTGTCTGGCCATGAAGATAATAATCGCAATTTATCCGACTTTTACGAAAGGTACAAAAGCATCCTTTATTAAATTGTATTTGGCTAAAATCAAGTCTTACACAATTAGTTATCAAATAACTAGTCAGTCAAATTAATTGAAGACTAAGAAATTTATGGCATTTGCAAATTTTTTTTCTATTTTCTCATTATTTTATAACATGATGTCCATTTACCATGTGAGAATAATTTTGCAATTTCAGAAAAAGTTGACTCGCTCCAATTACATAGTCGAGAGAATTAGACAATTGCAAATGGTTAAGTGTACATATGCCACTTCAATTAACTATGGTAGTGCAGTTGAACAGTCTGCGATTCTGACTAGAATATTGGAACGTAAGAAAAGAGAAATCGCGAGGAGGTATAAATTATAGAACGTGGGACTGACAATGACCTTCTAAACTTTAAAAATCAAGAGATTTTGCTATCATGAATAGTTCGCCACGTAAGCCCGTCGCCGTAAGGGCCATGAGTCGATGGAAATAAGATATGCCACCAGTTTCTGCAACAACGAACATTTAGATACATTATGAGAATAATATTAGACAATTTTTTAATGAGAATAATGCGAAAATGACATTTGACGAAGTGCCAATAAATTATTTATATGCTAACCAAAATTTGCAATAGCTATTATTAATTTCCAATTTCGCTCAAATTCGAAATTGTAGTTATCTTATAGTTAAAAGAACTTAAGCATCTCGAAGGTGAGATACATAATCGACAATATTAAATGATGCATGAAGTTTAATTAACTTTGCGAAGTTTGACTTTTTTAACTAAATTGATCTTTCTGACTGAAAATTCTATAGAAGTGATATTATTTTATGAATATGTTCATTATTTTTCTCATTTAACTAGCCTATCATTAATGATTCATATTTCATATTTCAGTTGTCTGTATTTTAATCGGAGATTGCTACAGTATTTAACGTTTTTGTCTTGACAAAATTTCCAATACCTATTTTTTATTCCTAAGAACAATCTCCAGTTCTCTCTGGGCCCGAAGTCGTACGGATTCTGATAGAACTTATTCTGGGCTCGATACTTCTTTGATTCCGCGCTATTGATGTGCGCCTCAATGCTCGTTTCCCCCCGGGTGATGAGACCTGCGTGCCACCAGGCTAGGGCACCCAGCGCCGCAAATGTAGCGACACAGATCAAACCCGCGAAAATTATCAGTCTTTGTCGCCATTCTTTGGCCTCAGTTTCTGCCGCCTGTTTTGCTATTTCTGCCAGCTCCTCTTTGCTCAAGTGATCTAATGATTCTGTCTGTATAAATCAAGCGCACGCGTTTAACATTTTGCATAAATGATAATTTGATAAGCATGTTTTATTAATCTTTTGTCTAACGTACCATTGGGATTATTTCCGAATTATTGAGGCGCACCGGATGGCCGTCCAATTCCGGTTCCTGGTCAGGGAAGAACTCCTCATAGGCAAGTCGTACACCGAATATCATGATAAACGTAACGCCAACTACGGTATAAACCATATATAGGAAGAAGTGCCGATGATTGTAGTGGCCGACGCAATTGTTTAACCATGCTGCACATTGATTAAGGAAAACTCTTCACAGGATGTTGCAGAAATCGCCCATTGTAAATTCTCATTGATGTTAATTAATCTATAACGAATAATTAACTGACGAAAACTGACTGGATATACAAAAATAATCCATGAAATATGCAAGGATACGACAATGATGATCCATCTTGAGGATACATTTGTTGCAGACAGAACAGTGATGTGTTCTGGGTGGCTTTGGTTTGATGCATTTCTTGCAAATGCTCACAGCCTCCGGGATAAGGCCTCCCTGAGGTGGATTACCCGCTGGCACAGTCACGCCCATATAATAATGGAAACAGACATTAACCAGCAGCCAGTTTCCGACTATCAATAAGATTATCGTCATCGATGGACTTCGTTCCCACCACCACGGTAGGCCCAAGTAGTACGCAATGTACACAATGCTCAAGGTCAGCAGGCTCACCATCACCAGGAACACCTGTGGACTGCAGCACTTAGTAAATACATTGTGGATGTTGTGAAGTTTGTGTTACATAAAATGAAGTATTGTGTGAAGTATTCTATGGAATATTATTCATCTAATTGGGAGAGACATAATATTGTCATGTCCAAATATCACTCGTTATTGTGGTGTACATGAATAAAATATATTAATTACAAAAGAAGAGCAACCACTTTAACGCTAATATAACGAAACGCAACCACGATAAAAAAATCTCTAAGAATATCTCAGTTAGTCAAGATATGTCGATCCAGTCTGATTCTCTTTTTAAATTTGATGGCTTGTCATCACAAAGATCTGTTTTCAAGTATCAAAATTGTAGTATTGATTTTTTAAACTCAGCTGAAGCTTATGCTACAAGTATAATATTAGAATCGTGTTAAGAAAGAGCTAATGTGAGATTTTGAGGTACAATATAAGAAATAGTATTTAAAATCTTACCGGACCCAAAAAGGAAGTGAAGTTCTCGACGAACCAGAACATGGGTTCCATAAGTATATCACAAGCGTAACTCCAATTCAAGAAGTCATTGTAGAACAGGGATCTGAAGACAATTTGTAGCCGCCACCACCGTCGCTTTAAACTAACCCTTAAAACAAGTGAAATCAGATTATACTCAGGTCAACATAAAATTATATAGCATAAAAGAGCAATAAGTGGTTGGATTAAAATTCGATAATTTTTAACAACAATGGATTGAAAGGATTGAATTCAATAATTTTTAACGCAATCGAAATAGGCAGAAATCGGAAAAATAGAGACGAAATAAATTTGTTGCGCGATGAGATATATAATTTAACAGATGGAAGTTCGACAAGTGGAAAAATTTATCGGATTTACCGAAGAATGCTTGGCGCCTTCGCCAAGGTCGCCAAGGACCACTGTATCTTCGCCATTTTCGCGTTGTTTGCCCTCGAGTCCGCTCACATGCACGTGCTCATAATTCTGGCATATTAATTATATTGAAGTCATGTCTCGCGAACACTCGTTCGGTCATCCTTAACGTCGCACTTTGCACACCTTGATAAGACATCCGATAAGGTGTTGTGGTGGTTGTGACTTGTGACTTGACAATCACCGCCGCGGTGAGAAACGATAACCTCGAATACCTCGATCGATCCGCAAGTACGGCCTTATCCGCCATATTTGTTTTCAAGAAAGGGTAGAAATGTCATCGAAAAAAATTATGACGTATAATGTTAGATATATTATTTATTACATACGTTCGCAAATCGAATTCTTGTAAATGTGAAATTATGTGTGACTTTTGTCAGAAAATAGGAGAAAACGCATAAGTATATATACAGACTTTCCCGCCATTTTTTGCAAGCGGCACTTTCAAACGTTATCAGAAACACTCCCGAATATGCAGAATTGTTTATTTGAGAATTTGTAATATATACATCATAAAAAAATTAAAACTATTAAAAATATAAAATATAAACGCACACATATATTTTCATATTTTAAAAAATTTTAAATTTAGGAGTTTGTTTAATAGAGAAAACATTGAATTCTGAAATTTTTGTTAAACATTTAAAAATATAGATGTCTTTAAATTTTAGATTTTTTATTATTAGACAAATGACATAGCGATTCGTCGTACAAAGGTAGATTTATTTTCTCATAGGTATGCACGAGTGTACATGCGTTTTAACAAAAATGCATACACGTATATATATATATATATATATATATATATATATATATACACGCTACACACTAATCTTGTTAGACACGCAAAAGGCGCATTTTGCGTTCACAACGCCGAAAAATTCGCAATTATATTTGCGAACGAGAATAAATTCATGGAATGCTTTTAACAGTCGATTTTATATATATATATATATACACACATATACTGATATACATATATATGTATATAAGTATATATATAGCTCGTTTCTGTAAGAAGGATTAAACCTTAAACTTCAACAATTTAAGAACGAGTGTAATAAGTGGTATTAACACTTTATCTGCCATGAAGAACTACATAAGAAGATACCTTTCCTTAGAAGTCAAACATAAAATATCTATAAATCAAAGAATGCTTAAAGAATTTCATGGGATCAAAGCGTTCCAGAAATAAAAAATTTCGCGAATAATCAAAATCGTACAAAGATCCGAGACTGCAATGAGGTTGACGAATTTAGGTTTTAAAAGACAGTCTTGAAATAAAAAATAGATATTAGGAGATCCGAAAAAATAGGATATATTATTTTTGACGGCACGTATGGCAGACAACGAGTTACCTTAACTCCGATATAATAATTATATATTAATATAATTAATATTATATAATAATAAGGTACAGGATAATCACACGAGGTATAGGCCAAGATAATAACAGGGCAACGTTGGTCTCCCTCACTTGGCCCGAGAAGAGTACTGCTTTGCAATCGATGACTTAAAAGTCCAAATTTGGCGTTCACGATAGTACATTAAAATTGAAAGATCAAATTTAGAAATCTTAAAGAGCTAGGGCAGATTTGCGCCCTCGAAGGGTCAATCGATTAATATCATTAAAAATTCCGGAGGCTTAAACACCTCGGCAACACTACATAAATATCATAGCGATCTTCTAAAAATATATGAGTCAACAGAACAGTTTCTAAGAAGACAAAGACGTACATTTTCTGTGAAGTTATAAGAATAATTCGAGAGAGAGAGAGAGAGAGAGAGAGAGAGAGAGAGAGAGAAAGATTCTCGATTTCAATTAAATTACAAATACCCTTTCTGCCTTTGCAGATCAAATTCGTATCGATAACTTTTAATTCATCTATTCCTTGCAAGAAATTGAGCATTTGAACGGACCGATGATCTACTTTCTCTGATATAATTAATAAATAATTTAATAATTTTGTATATAATAATTTAAGATACAGTAACTTCAATGTTTCAAAAATTCTCAAAGCTGTGAAGCTTTAAGAAACTTTAAAGATGACTTTAATCATCGATTCTTTCAGATCCTCAATCATTGAATCATGTATCGGAAGTGTTGTACTTGAAAGACTGGGTAGGTGTGTAAACGAAGTACGTACATATTTACAAAGACACGTGCGAAAGGGTTCTTCGAGGTCTTTTCTTAAAGATACGTCTCGAGCAATGACATTTTGGTCGCGTTTGATCTTCTCTAAACATTGAATTATTGGATTTTGCTTGTAAATCGTAAAATCACGATTCGCAAACAGATTTAATTCAATTTTTCTGTATTTTTTATATTTTTCTTAACGTTTTTACTCGATTTTATCGGTTTTTGTTTAAATGTATAATCATTAAATCACTGAGAATTTGCGTATTCTCCTTATCTGCATAAAGAGAGGCAGGTAGATCGATGGAAAGGTTCATGATAATTTATAGTCATTGCTCAAAGCGTAGTTGATAATCTGATACTGAAATCTCCGATAGAACGTTAAGATCTCATAATACGGTGTCCAGAGTATCAAGACTTCGCAACAATTGCTCGTCCTTGGAACACCACTGTACTAGCTCTTCGATGGTCACCACACCGTCCTTATTCGCGTCCATCAACTAAAAATATGCATGAGGGGTATTATTCTTAACCCATAATTAATATTTAACTTAATTGTAAATCATAAATTAAATGTGAAATACCGTTAATTACTGTCTATCGTTAAGTATCATTACGACTAAATACAATAAATTAAAAAATCTGTTAAAGTACATCCTCTTCTAAATACATATAAATCAGAGATATTTAGAATATTATAATTTCTTAGATCTTAGTGGATTGTGAAATTAGTAACTACTTAAGTCTTGGAGGATCGCAAAATGCTGCTGTCAATTATCTAATTTATAAACTTTATCTCGTTATTAATTATCTTCAGGTATTTTTTAGATATTTTTGTTCTAACCAGGTATCATACTAATACTCACGTGGAAAATACGATCGACGTGTTCACGGGCGGCCGCATGCGGCTCAGGGATTTGCGGTTGCGTGTAACGGCCTAGCATGTCGTAAATGGAGCCGACGACGTCCAGCATTTCCTCTTTGCTTATCAGACCATCGCCATCCAGATCGTACAGACCAAATACCCATTGCAGCTTCTCCTCCACCGACCCTCTTGACACCTTCGATAGTATAGTGAGGAACTCCTATTTAAAAAGAATTTCGAGCTCAGTTTGAAACTGTGGATTTTCTATAGAATGGGAACATTCTGGAACATTCGGTAAAGAGCCGAGCTTGAAATGCCGCGTTGATATTTCTGCGTGCCTTTTAAAGCACTTGTCTGCGAAAACACGTCGCTCACCTCGAAGCTTATCTTGCCGGACGGTTTCCTCTTCATAGTGTTGAAGACATAATGAGCGTACTGACTTGCGTCTACAACACGTGATGAATGGTAATGATAATTTAAAAAAAAAATCTATGTGCGACTTCTTCGTATAACGTAAGACTCATTTACCGTAATAAAAAAGATAAAAATCTGAGAATTTAGAAAAAATCCTTATCCTTATAAAAAACCATATAAATTAATTATCATTTCATTTTATTTCTGTCAATATGAAGTCAGGAAGTTTCAAGAATCTCGTCACAAAATTTGAGAAAGAAGATGGAGACAGAACATTATTCAAAAATTTCGTTTTCTTTCTTTTACAATAAGGATGATTATCTATTTTATCACAAATTTACAATGATGGAAATAACGGCGCTTTAATGGTGTTATGTGGTTCAGCGATCTCTCGACATTATTATTCGTCATTATCATTCTCATCATCATCATCCCTTTATTACCTCCCTGCGGAAAGAATCGCGAGAAGATCTGCTTAAAGGCATCTTCGTCGACCAAACCGCTTGGGCACTCCTGCTTGAAACCCCGGTAGATCAGCTGGATCTCCTTCCGGGAGAATCTGGTAGTGGCCGCGAGGGTGGCGAGCTCCTCCGGCTTGTGTCGGCCACCAAGGGCGAGCGCGGCGCCCCCGGAGCTCCCTAAAACGCCCCCGAGTCCTTCAAGCTCTCCTTCTGCAAGTTCGCAAGCCCTTCACTCCTAAGACTGCGTCGCGCCTTCAAGATGCTCCCTCTCGCGCCTCCCTCCTCTCGTCGTCGAGCGCGGAGCAGCGACGCCCTTCGCACGAAGGGTTTCGGCAAAGTCCCGTCGCCCGCGATTGCCGAGAAGAGAGGTCTCCATCAATTTTTTTCTTTCTTACTTGAAAGAGATGGACACAAAGGGGTTCTTTTTTCCTTTGCTTTACTTTTTTTCTACTTTTGAGGGAATATCGTGACCGATCCCTGGAGAAGGGATATACTCTACTCTATACTAGGAGGGACCTACACAGTGCGCAAAGACTTGCAAGCGGAGAAGTCGTGAGAGGCGAGAGACAACAGGGGTGAAGAAAGATCGTGGTGGTTCGCACTATATAAAGTCGCTTGTTTTTTTTTTCTATATAATTACAAATTTACAAACCACGTTTTGCACATTAAAAACAAGAAAGATAAATAACTTGCAAAATAAAATTGAAAAAATTAGAAAAGACATAGTAACAATTTTATTTATTGCAACAGTATATTGCGACATATATTTAATTTCATCTTCAATTTTTATTGGTTGTTTATTAAAATATTAATCAATTTTTTAACATCATTAATTGATAAATTATTTTTAATGGGCGACTCTGTCTCCATAGTGTGAAAATCATTTAAGAAGAGAACTGAGGAAGAGCGAAAGAGCTCCGAGATAAAAGATATTGCGAGAATACATTCTTCATGTTCTGAGGTGTGAAAGGAATCCATTGATATGGATTTTACAGTGCTGGGTGATTTTGTTCCATAAAAAGATTTGATCAGAAATGCTTCCTGTGGTAAATGCAATTAATATACGTGCGTGTTTCCAATATCGCTCTGATAAGTAAAAGATATTTTACAAAAGTAGGAAATAATTCAACAACTTCCTTGTAAACAGAGATATAGACTATAAAATAAATGCAATATAGCAATTTTACCTTCATTTTTAATATTTTCATCTGTTATTTACTAACGAGTCGAAATTTAATGCTATATTACTAACTAATCAAACAATGATAGAAATTTGCTATTAGAAAGAGCTCAATATAATCATAAGAGAACTACGAACTGTTTAAACAATAATCTACGATATAATACAAGGGGAAGAATCTACAGATCTAAGGGAAAAAGAAGTGTTCTAAAAAGTCAAAAGAAGATTTAAAAATGCAGGAGTTGGAAAGTCTGAACATTCAAGTCTTTGCAAACACACTTAAGGGCTGTAAATCTTGACCTAGATATTTGAGAGTTTAGAAATTTGGGGATTAAAAAATGTAAAAACGAGGCAGTTTAACAATCTGAGCAATCGAATTCAAGCAAGAATCAGGGATGGAATTTTTCATTACAACTTCGTGTCGTCTACAATTTACTATAATGATAACATGTCAAAAGTTACTTTCTAAAGAACTGCGACGTTCTGTTCATCCCCTACGCATGCTGTGACTATTAGCCCTGGTCCCGGGTATCCGGGGTTGCCATGGTAACGTTGCAGCTCCTACCCCTTACTTCCTGACTACCCCTTCCTTTTATGAATGTTACGTGAATATTCGTGAAGAAGTGCGCAGGAATCTTCGAGATAAGTTCTCCGAAGCGCAGATTTTGTATTTATAAAGAGATTAATCAAGTAGCATTTAATGTATAATTATATATAGTTAAATAAAAAATTATAGAAAAACAACTTTTTTAATTTCTGCGAACTAATCTGCTTATATAAGGCATTATAAATCTGCCCTTTTATTAAGAAATATCACATTGCAAGAAATTACGATAGTATTTCAGAATCCATAGAATTAAGAAAAAAGAAATTAAAACTCTAGAGGTTCTAAAGATTTAAGAACAAAAAATCTAATACTTAAATCTAATACTTAAAAATCCTAGATTCTATAATTAAAAAATAAAAGCTAAGATTTAAATATATATAGAAAAGTGTTACAAAAAGTGTTGTATCAGAGTAGGCAGTTGATTAAAAAGATTAGAAAATTTGAGGTTCTAAAAATCTCGAAAAAGCTACAAGAATTAAGAGATAAGAATTATATAAAATGTTTAAAGAATTTTAAGAGAAAGCGACGAGTTAAAGATTCAAGAGTTTCAATTACGAAATCTTAAAGTGTGACATCGCTGTAGAGAGATAGATTTACAATAGGTCGAGTGAGATGAAAGAGGAAGGCTTCGTGAATTACAAAAGCCGAGTATTTAAACGCCGAAAGAACTCGAGAATCGATAAGCGAGACCTGGAAGATGAGGGAAAGAGTGTTATCCAAAAATATCCATCTCCCAAGATATATCGAAAGGCTTCAACCAAGCCGACGCGACGCAGACATGACCTTTGACACATTAACACTCCTGGTGCGACACGGGGGTTGGACTCCGACCTACGTAAGAAACTACCATTCATAGAACAGGGGATTACCACATACAAATGGACAAGAACAAACAGACAAACAGATAATCAGGTCATTTCCACAGAGGTGGGAAAGGTGTGAGAGAAGAAAAGAAGAAGAGAAGGATCCTGGACGCTGATCACCGCACCTTGGTGCTGCATTCGGCAGTTATCACCCCCCGGCTGTCGCTCCGCTTGTCAACGACGCTCTCCGCTGAGTAGTCGATCGACTGGTCCAAGTATCAACGGCAGTGGCACGTATATCGAACGGTGCCGCACGGACACGAGGCGAGAAAGTAGGAGGAAGAGCTTGATCACCAAACAGCCTTTCTTTCTTTCTCTTTACGGTCGTTCTCGCTTTCCGAACTTACGTTTGTCGCGGCTCTTACGCGCCTTCATCGGCCAGCAATCGCGCAGATTGCTAGCTCGACCTGCCCCTGATATGTCGGCGGCCGGACGGGATTATCGGGATTATTCGATTCACCACCACTGATCGGCGTGACGCATCCCCCGAGACGCGCTCTCCGAACAAGGTGCTCCGCACGCGCACGGGGCGGTATGAGAGAAGGAGAGAGCGAGATATACAGACAAAAGGCTTGGGACAACCACGCAGTTGCGGATGCTGCGCACAGGATACGCCGCTTTGGCTGCTGCGGTAGCTGTCCGTCCTTCGCGATGCTGAACGACGGCTGCGGATGACGTTACACTGCGCCGATGATTCCACACTGAATCACCGTGGGGGATCCGTGGAAAAACATGCCATAAGTACGTCGCTTTCAACGCGCAAGTGCGACGATCTTCAACAGCCGGTGGTAGTGACGGTTCGACAAGAACTTCGGACGAACAGTTTCGAATCGTTACTTCAAGCACTGAAAAAGTCAAAAATTCTTAAAAATCTCTCCCAAATATCTGAAAAAATTTACATCCAGAGAGATATAATATTTTATATCTCTCTGTACATCTCTCTGCTTTTTCCTAATTGATACCTAAATATTGGAAACCAGGAAGTATTAAAATATACTTTGTCCAATGTTTATTACAAGTAGAATTAATTCTACTAGTCTGATTAAAAAATGTACACATATTCCAGCTTCTTCTAGTTGAAAAAAGTCTATTTTATTTAAGTCTATTTCGATTTAGCTACAAATTATACAGAATTTTCTCTAAAATTTGAATTTCTTACCATTAATAGAATTTAGAAAGAAAAGTAACAAATTAAATAAAACTTTAGTTATAATCGATAGTTGGAGAAGACCTCCAATAAAAGTTGAAAGCATAAAAAATAGAGAAAGTTTTTTGAAACTCCTGAAAGGCTTTCTTAAAGACCTCGAAAGACCCCGAAACTCTCAAGAAACGATAAACATTGTACTATATCATGAAACAGAACTGACAGCGTCTCATCCCTAACTGTTTTATTTCAATTTTGGCTCATCAACACACACATGCCCTTCCAATAATATACTCTATTATTAAAGTAACCCGCTGAAATTTCACCGCAGCTGACAAGTCAGGCCACTTGCTAGTTGTCCCAATTTAAAAACAGATATTTGCTCGTTAATTCTGTGAATGACGTAATTGCCAAAAAATATTCATGCATATTTGATAAGTTATTAAGTTGTCAAGCACAGCTTGAAACATTGTACCAAATGTGAATAAAAATGAGTTTCTCTTTCTTAAGCTTCTATTTTTCTCAAAGTTCGTTGGAAACGCTGAAATGCATGTGACAACTCGCTTTCTATCCGTATATCGATTCCATATACGAAGGTAAGTCGACGATGTAGAGCGGATCAATTCACATTGAATTTTGCAAAAATAGCGAACAGTTATTAATTCACAGCGTTCTTACAATTTATTTGCGTCATAAATCATAGCACCTTTTGTCGATATCGTCGAAATGTTGTAATTGGTGCACTTAGAAGCTGCGATATCCTAATTATGGAATTGCAAATAAATAATCTGTTTCAAGCATCATCATTTTTAAAGCTTCTTTGCGTCAGTTAGAGTTGTTAATTCTTTTCATCGGAGAGAGTATGTCTAAATTTTCTAATTTTGTTAAAAAAAAACAACAAATTAATAAAAATAAAGCTAAATTCTAATATCTACTCGTTGACACTTCTCGCTTTTATACTTCCTCTCGCCATTATCCAAATCAAAGTTGCATAAAGCATTGTTGTACTGTATATACGTACGTCTCGATCTCTGTCTCTTGTAAATTTTTTACGAGCTCTTGACGAACTTCTTTCCGCGTAAACAAACTCGATACGCAAAAGTAGCGCACAGAAAGACCATTCCAGTTCGCCCGCGACGCAGTTCGTCGTTTCACGTTGCTGCAATGTTGCTTTAATTGATATTTCTTATTACACAGATTTCCTCCTTTTCTCCTTACTTTCTCTCTTCTTCTCTCGTGTAACGTTTTCTGCAATATCATTTAAATTGAAATATTAAATGCCCTGGAAAATCAAAACCTGAAAGAGACGAACTCTGGTTTACCTCATTTAACACTTTTCGACATCGCAAATTAATTAAGTTGCAAAAACGGAGTAAGGAGTGAACGCAATAAGGCCATCAGTCAGTGATTACTGTGATTAGATCTAAATAAACCTTTCTCGTTACCCATCACTACGCATCCCGCACGTTGCGCACGTAATTTCACCGGGAGGCGCGAGGCGTGATTAACACGTGTACCGGTAACATCTTGCCGGATAGTAATTGCGGACATAGACGTCAGACAGCGAGAGGGAATAGAGAACTCGGAGAGCTGGTTTTACATCCTCGCCATTTTCATGATTTTCTTCCATCTTTTCTCGCGATTTCACAGAGATCGCGCTGATCGCGTCCTCGCGACTGGGATTGGCGCAGATTGGCGCGCCATTTTTCGCTCGCGAGCGATTGGAGAGGATCCATTCGAGCCGGCGATCAATGATATCTCGATCTCGCGACGGGGACCAATCGATAAGCACCCCGCCGTTGATTGGTCCCGGCCTGCCGTTCTTCTCCGCACTCCACCTCCTACTTCGATGGTCGGCGAAAATCCACAATTGTGCGGCTTGCGCGCCCCGCTGAGAACGCGACTTTACGGCGTTTCGCGCTAAAAGTCACGGTCGGCTCGAATTCGAAAATCCACGAAAATCGGTTCGGTCGAGCGACGAAGCAGACGAAATTCCGCCATACAACAGCAGCAGCAGCAGCAGCAGCAACATGAACGTCGACAGCGTCGGCGACAGCGATATCGCGCACCTGTCCTACAAGGAGCTGCAAGCCCTGGCCCTGAGGTACCGCGTACCGGGTAACATCAAGGTGAGCTGTCACCCATCGTCCGCAACGATGAAGAAATCCCGACGATCGTTTCCCTTCCCCGATTCCCCGTCCGCTTCGATCCCTCACACGTCGCCGGTACCTATCTGGATCCCACCATTCCCACCGAGCGGCGATTTATTCGAACTCCCGTCGAAGATCGCGCCCCGATCGATCGGCGGTTGGCGATCCAAGGATCTCCGGAGAGTCCGCGGAGCGTTCCCCGAGTCGTGGAAGTTGGGAGTTGAGTTGAGACTGAAGAGTCGAGACCGGTGACGCGGGGGTTAAAATCGCCGGATCTCTCGCGAGATCCCGGGTGGACGCGCAATTTGGGAAATCCTAACCAAGACTCGTTTACCTGAAGTTGCCGATCGCAACTTCGGAATCGCCGTTGTCACCGGTACAAGGGGCTACCGGTAACGGATATTCGAACGCCGTCTCTAACACCCCTTCGCGTCCGCACGCCCCCGCCCGAACGGACGTCGGACATGGATGACCGTCGCGAGGAGACAATCGCTCGCGTCCACCAGGGACGAGTCGCTTCCTCTCGCCCGTGTAACGGGCGTAAACCTGGATCGCGATCCAGGGAAGTACGCGAGATCCTAACCAAAAATGACGCTATCAAACGCTATCAGCTCCGTCCGTTCCTCGCGGACTTCCCGCCCCCACGTCCCGTGCCCCGTGCTTTCCTTTCTGCCGCCTCCCTAAGGTCCGAATACGCGCTTCACTTTTTGCACCGTTCCGAATGCCGAGAGTGTATACAGCGAAGTACACAGCTGAAGCGAAATGAAGCTTAACCGTCGTTTTCATTATTCGTATATGCGTCTGCTAATTCTTTTCGAGCTTTCTCTACTTTTTTTTTTTAGTAGATAGTATCTAGAGACGAAATATTGCCGAGAACTAATCGCCGATCGAGCCGCAGAATGTGCTCATATTATACGAATATATTAATTATTAACTACGATTCTACTGTAATTTTTATACCAATGATCATTTGACTGCGAAATATGTTTAATTTTTGTCAGAATTGCGTTTATTACAATTCTCAACTTCGACATTCCCAAAGTCTCAATTCCAATATCTTCGGTAAATTACTTACTAAAGTTTCCACTTTTCAATACAAAGATTCCATATTTTTCTTTAAATCATAAATTAACAGTATGAAGAAATGATGGAGAAAAGTTAAATATAATTTCTAATTTAATTCATAACATTTTAAAGATATTTTTTTTATTTCTTCTTCGATTTCTTCCTTTTTCTCCATTTCTTCTTCGATCTCTTCCACTTCTTCTAATTTAGCTGATTATCGCGGACGTTCGATTCCGTCGTCTCGTCACGACTTTAAATTGCAGAAGAAGGTGTTGATCAAGGTTCTGCAAGCCGCCAGAAGTGGAAATGACGCCGAGTTTTGCCGGTTGCTGCAGGAGCTGAGGAAGAACCGCAAGAGGAAGACGAGGAAGTCAAAGGACTCCAAGCTAGGGGTAACATCGACGCCGCTGCACAGTCCTAACTATATAATGCCCGATGACGACTATTATTGTCAGCAACAGCAACATCAGTCGCAGCAACAGTTGCCTTATCAGTGGGTGAGTTGCCATAAGTTCCCGTGATTGATCGCAATATGATTTTATTGTACAAATCAAGTCACATTCTCATTCTTTCTCTCTTATCTCAGGCCTGTTCGTTTTAGCTCAACTTCTTGCACAGTTCACCTTTTCTTTTTTTCTCTCCAATGTGAAAAGAAAAAGAAGAAAGATAAACCGTACAAGAAGTTCAGTTAAAAAAACGAACAGGCCTTTTCTTTACTTCTATATTTTATTCATTTTCGCGACGCAGTGAGCAAGCGACAATGATTGACTTCGGACAAAGTGTTTCCCGTTTTTGCAGATCGGTGCAGAGGAGGAGATACCAAGTAAGGAGGACGATACCAAGATTCCACATTATGAGGAGTTCAAGCAGTTACTACTTAAGAGGATTCAGCGGGAATTCCAAGCATGCGACAACAACAATAACCAAGTGGAAGATCTGAGTATCGTGAATCTGCGGACGGCGTCGATATCGCCCAATCTTCAAACGATTCCTCTAGTCGAGCCGAGATACCCGAAAGCGAATCTGATCAACAACACGGATCCTCTTGCGATCTCGTCGAACGACAGATCGAGTTGCCAAGCGTTGAAAGAATCTGAGGGAGGCTCACAGGGCTCATTTCTGCTGAAGAGAATGCTACAGGCGCCGGTGGGCGCCAATCTAGGCGAGATCGCCAGCTCCATTTTCTGGGCTACCAATCTGTTGGATAATTCTGACACCCTGACCGCTGAGTCAGAGAGTAACGAGACTGAAGATCAGCTGAACACGAATACCAATGAGTATTACAACCTGTTGAAGAATTCTAATGGCGAGTTTTTGCTAAATGAGGCGAACTTGATGCCTCAACAGAGTTCGAGTGCACTGGCTGGTGACAATCAGTACAGGTTTCCCAGCGATATGGACAACCGACCGAATCCCTACCAGAATTGGACGGTCACTAGCGTGATGGAGGTACCCGAAAGCGATCTACAATCCTCTAACGTGTTCCACGCGATCTACTACAACAACACGGATCCCACCGTGGCTGCCGCGAACGCGGACAACAATCTGGCTTATCAATATCGAACAGATACCGCTTGCAACGGCGGTCAAAACTTCTCCAACTTTAACACGCAGGACATCAACTACCCGACCGGCACAGATATGATGACTAACGACCCCTCTAATATTTATTATTTACAAAATTTTAGCAGACGCAACGGAGAGATGAACACGGGATATTTTCGCAACGTTGACACCTTCGAACAACAGAACAACATGCAGCAAAATGTATATGCGACCAATGAACAGTATCAGTACCTTTATCCTCGATTCACTCAGGAGACGAGCAATCTGTTGAACGAGAGACTCGAGCAATCGCAAAGCAATCTTATGGCAGAGAAAATAATAGAAAATAATATTAATAATATTAATCAGGAAACTGGTATGGGGAATTTGCAGAGACCGGCAAATGGTGCGCGTTTGTTTTATTTACTTTTCTTATTGTTATAAATTATAATAATTGTTATAAATTATAATAGATGATATAAACATAAAGGTCGTACAAAAAATAAATTTAAAAATAAATTATAAAGTGTGTATGTATATAGATTTTTATATAAAAACGAAAAATCACATGTACTTTTCTTAAATAATATTAATTCTTCTCTTTTCAAAGAGCGGAATCTGTTTTCGTGATGTTTTAATTAAGCAATGTTTCATCAATCAGGAACAGTAGAGCCGTTCTGGCCGAAGTGGACTCCCGAGCCCAACAACAATCTGGAGAACATTCTCAACTATCACGTACCCAAGCAAGTGGATTACTCCAAGTTAAGTCAGACATCCTGCGTCTATTGCTACATGGCGCCGATCGTCTCGCAACGATCCAATCTGGCAGTTAACGGCTGCTCGATCGAACGTAGATATACCGCTGAGCAGCGGCAACATTCCTTCTCGCCCAAATGGATGTTATACAACGACACTTCGCAAGGTATGCGAATGACGAATGTGCGCGGCAACCCACTCGAGCAGTCGACACATGCAACCATCCTGACTAACAACGATATGCAGGAGACCGCCCACAATGCTCCCATTAACGATGTGTGGATGAATGAGTACGACCCATCGTCCATCGCCGATGGCATGAACATTCAGGTCTCAGATCCGCTCTTTTTTAACGTTACTGATCGGATTGACATTCCGAACGCGCCGGGCATAGCGAAGACTTTAAATTCGCGGGCGAGATACGACAATAAACAAGTATAGAATAAAATTGTGACTTTTTCAAGTGAAACGGATGGTGTTCAAACCGCGGAGTGACGATAATCCTCTTCCATTTCTAAGCCACGAAAGGATCTTGTTATTGTTTCAGTTTCGAATTGGGACAACCGAAGCCCATCCGTCTTTGTGTACCGTACAATTAACGCCTCAGTAATTATTTTATGCGATTGCCGTGAGATGCACTAACGTTCTTCCGTTTCCGTATCATCGACGAGTGACACGCGCAATTATTTCACTTGTAACTGAAACGGGAGCGATATCCAAACAGAAAGCAATAGCAAACAGAAATGGAAGTTGAATAATCGATATCCTTGGGAGATAGACGGACGGATCTATCTTTTTGAATGTACGCTTCTACTGTAGATCATTGGAAGTTCTCTTTTGAGGCAAAAACTTCAGAATTTGATATTGTGGAAAGGCAAATATATTCCGTGGATCGGAGATAAAACGATATAATACTTATATTAATTAAATACTTTATAACTATTATTTACGTGAGATTGCAATATTGCGATGTGAGAGACGGCTTTATGTTTTTTTCATGTGTTTAGAGGAAAAGATTAGGATTTTTATATTATATGTAGGATTTATATATATATATATATATATATATATATGTATAAATACATATATTTCACGTCTCCTATATATATTATATAGAAAAGAAATGAATATAAATAAGAAATTTATATAGGCAAAAATAATTAATGAACAATAAATGGTGGAAGTTTCTTATACTTTTAGTTAGATTGTGCAGTCGAGCTGCAGAATATTTTGTATATTAATAATATAATAAAGTTCATGCATCAAAAAATCTACATGCGCACGTCCAATTTACATAATTAACATATTTGCTAAAATACGTAAACACAGAAGTCGGCGAAATCTAGCGACTATAATCAAAGTTTAATAATTCATCGTGCAGGGTGTAGAACGCTAAACTTTTTCCGACTCACCCGACATAGCATCCGGCTGATTGTGAAACTGCGAGCGGATGTAGTTTATCAGCTTCACAGAAATCGATTCCTTCCTCCGTCCTGCATACGCTCTGATTTCGTTTTCCATGTCGTCCGAGTTCTTCTTTCGCTCCGCGGATCTTCCTGGTGTCACATGTACACTATACATTTTTCGTCGATACGCCGATTCGTAATAATTAAATCCCTCTGAAGCTTCTGAAATCCTTCGGAGAACGACACGTTTTTTAGATTGCGCTTTATAATAACAAGATTTGCAAGCTTTACAAGCTTCAGTTATTTAATCCTAACAGAAAGATAACAAATTTTAGTTTAAAACAATTTTTTTAAGCTTTTGAATCGATCAATAATTTAAGAGATTTCACCAATTCGCAATTTTGTTTGTCAACGAATCTCGAATTCGGACGAGTCTCAATTCTCACTTCGTCTACGAATATTTTTCCGGCTTTTTTTCGCCTCGAGAGTCGAGATGACGAAATCGGTGATGCGAGTCGGCGCGCCGTTCGCGAAAGACTGCGCTTGAAGTGCGTTAAAGGGAAGCAGGTAAACAGCAGCAGTTGCCTGTATGTATATGCATCCATATGTCGTAGGTGCAACCGGGTTGCATTCGAGTCGCGCGGTTTTAATGAGGTGCTCAGTGGCGCAATACGCTAATTATACAGAATGCTTCAGACACTTTTTTCGTAAGCTCTCCACAAGCTCCTGCTCGCCGCAAAGACGCAAAACTTTTTTTGACTAATTAACCAATACCGTAATTAGCCGAGGCATTACTGCTTATATATCTTGTACAACTTTCTGCAATAAAACTGTCGTAATTTTTCAATTTTTTCATAGTATATGTTATGTGTAGTGTAGTCTGTAGTCTATAATCATTATATACAGTCTATATTTCAATTATAAAATGGTATGCTAATTGTCTTGTAAGCTCTTATTAGTCACCTAATTTTTTGGGAATATTAATTACATATAGTAAGGGACAATATTGGAGTATCTATTTTATATTTATTACAATCTATAATATAACAACTCATACTTATCACGCTTATCATTATTCGAGCGAGAATATAGAACACTTGTAAAAAGTGCAAGTCCAGCAAACCTTAGTTTTACTTTTACGAATAGTCTGGACGTAAGATTTTCAAATTTAACTTCGTTGCTCGACAGCCACTGGTTTCTGCGTCTCTTCGATAGGTGGGACCGGGGGATATTGCCCTTTGTGCCAATTTCCTTCCAAATCCAATGCGCGATTATGATTGACGACGTTTGCCAAACACTCCTCGATCGCAGCGTCTATGTTCTCCGCAGTGATGAACGTAACGGATTCTTCCTTGATTTTTCTGACCTTTTTGTTGAGCATCTCCTTCTTCATCTCCTGCTTCTGCTCTTCCCTCAGCAAACGCTGCAGGATCGCGTTTCTGCGATTTTCTCTCATCTCCGCCAGCCTGATCTCTCGTGTCTTCGCTACTTCTGCATTCCACTCGTCGTTTATAGAGCTGCACCTTTCAAAGTCCTCCTCTTCGTTCTGCTCACAAACTGTCTCGGATCGTTGCTTGCCCTCCTCTGCAAGTTGCCTTACGTATGCCCTGCAACATACCCGTTAATTTTCAAGCTACATATAGTTTCAGTAGCCAGAATTTTCTACGTACATTTTATCAGCCGAAGTTCAGAGTTATAGAACCACTTTGCGCACATACCTAAACGATGTCATGTATGTCCTGTAATTATTATTCAAACGCTGGAGCTCCAAACTGTCCTCGACAGGTATGACAGGCTTTTTTGGTATTCGAAACACTTTGGACTTTGCTGTGGGCAGCCAAATTGGTTTCCTCTTCCAACGTACGCACTGCGTGTAAACGGAATTCGGGACGAAAGTCTCGCAGAGCCCAGCGGTACCCATCGTTAAAGAGTTGACTTTTATTATCCTCATGGCCTGCATTATTTCTAGAGCTATGAGAAGTATTATTGTCAAAATTGTACTATTTTCGGTCATCGTAATATTCATACATTGTTACTACGACATCATTTGTTTATACAATTAAATCAGTCTGTGACATCAACGAGTTCTTTAGATAAAGAGGTTCAACATATTCAACATATAATTGATTAACAATATAATATTGCAACAAACGTTTTTTAAACAAACCAAAATTAAAGAAATGTATATAGAATATGTGAAATAATAATCTTATAAAAAACTTAGCACATAATGTAATACAGTACTGTATATATAATAAATAAATATTAATTGATAATAATAATTAATGACAAATACCATAATATGTCTTCGAATTAATAACACAAATATTTTCGCCGTATTTCCAACTTTGGTTATGTTACTCCGAAAAGTGAGGTTCTCGCTCTCGAAAAGTGAGGTTATGGTGTTTTCCTTTCTTTTTTTCCATGCACATCGATTCGCCGCGCCTGCGCATTCGAAATTAATGTCAAATTGCATTTGTAATTATCACAATTAATAACTTTACAAGGCAACACGCAGGTGTTTCCTGCGATTTCACTGAGTTTTGTTGCACAGGATATGCTGTAATATTTTGCTTTTTGACGATTTACAACTAAAGAAAAATTGATAATATTTAAGATAAAAATATAAAGTGCGAAGTTCATCTTCAATTGTGAATTGATTTGTGTAACATTCAATTAATTAAAAAAAAAAATTATTCCGTGAATTTAGTAAATTTCATAAGGCTATATATATTTTACCCTCCACTTCGAACTTCAAACATCCTTTAAAAAAAAAATCGACTTTTATGAAAATATTGTCTTTCAAAACAGAGATTATATTCCAGTATTGTTGGAGTTTTTCGAATGCATAGTTCAATTTTCCTTTAAATGAGCCTTAATCTTGTTATAACAAATTTTCAAGTTCTCGAAAGGTAGATAAATAAGATCGATCTATTAAAAAGAAGCAACATTTTCGAGAAATTTTAAGCCCATTTCCCGCGGGATGAAGTCTCGATGCAGTAGAAAATGTTCAAAGAAGAGAGAAAAAGATCATTTATAGAATATGTTTATTGAAAATGATCGTGTATAATGCGATGTATCTAATATAATGTACAACAACAAAATCGGATTCCGCGAAACACATATTCATTCGAGCTCCCTCGTGTCTTTCCTCCTCTTTTTCCTCCTCTCCCCTTTGTTTGTCATGCCTCTTCTCCCGAAATAGTAACAGCGGTGCTCGCACTATATACTAATTATCTTAATTACAATTAATGCGTAATTAATTAACCTTCGTCACCACGCGGTACGACAGCATGCATTCAACACAAACACGGATATATCTTATCTCAACAATCGCCCTAAAAAGTATTATCGCCGTATGTGATTATTATCATTATTGGTTTTTTTTTTTTACTTTTTTCCCCTCCCTTTCCTCTTCCTCCTTCCGTTTCCTTTTTTTACAAATGTGCCCGAACGCTATAGAAATTACTTAAAATATATCTGCATCGACGATAATCACAGATATTAATTTGTATACTAATCTCGGTCTTCTTTCCTCATTTTCTCTTCTCTCCTCTCCTCTTTGTTACGCCACTCGCGGATCGAACGTAGTTATAATTTCGCGCATCTGCGAAAATCAGGATCCAATTGTAAATCGAACGGGGATCGCGACGTAAATTCTATTCCTGCGACACGCAGGATTAACGGAAAACAATTTTTACACAATAATATATTACCTACATCTCGTGCGCGCGGGGACGCTCCGAAAAGACTTCGCGCGTTCTAC